>OZ026518.1:36405025-36697081 GCA_964019695.1 Loripinus fragilis
ATGGACACGTAACGTAATCTTTAAAGCTAAAAAGTAAAATTGAAAAAGATCAAGATGCGGGCAGCGTGTATTGCCAAAATTAAGAGTTTACTACAATCAAAATATACTCAGCGTCAATGACCAGTTACAAGTAAGTCCCATACACTTAACATAGAACAACATTTAGTTCATTCTAAACGAAGAACTGCGGACACTTCAGCGCTCAATTTTATGGCATAGAATCCCATTCATCACCACTATGGAAAACGGTATCCATAACATCCAAAGGCATTTTACCCATTTCTTGGTGGACCCCAGAAGTTCCCATTGCATTGTATAGTAAAATGCTAAATTTCGGTGTTAACTTCATTTTTGTGTTTAATGGGACAATTCAAACCATTTTGGTGGCGTTTTCAATGAAAACGTCAAGGGCAAGTAATGGCATGTTGTCTTCTAAAAATGATGATTTCAAATTCTTAAAAACTGCGAAAAACATAAACGTGCACCATACATGTAGTTCCAGGGCTCGTGGAACTGTTTTATTTCTCCAAAGCACTTAGTCCATCGCTGACCAGAAACAAGAACGTAAAAGTAGCCATGATAGAGCTGTATTATATATATTCCAAAATATCGATGTTTAGATACTGGTAACTTTTCACTGACGGTGAGTATACAATTTAAAATGCAGAGCCTCAACACATGTTAAAATTTAGATAACTCGATACAGTTATAATGTTTTGGCAAGTATACTAAAACAAGTTTTTTCAGTTGTTTTTAAGTTGTGTGTCCCTAAACTTCAAATTCGACAGAAATTACAATATTATATAATATGTATAATTATTTACTCAAATTTGTGCTTTAAAACTTCCTATTTCACCAAAATGACAATATTAACGCGTATATTATCATCATGATCCAAGTTTATTATTTATATATATTTATACAAAATTCTGTTATAATTGCTGTAACCCCACTCGTCACTGAAACACTTGCGTACAAAATATTTGACGATGTGTACACAAAAATGTGTTTGTAATCGCCTAATTAAAAAGTTTTATCTTCAAATGTGGCAAACTAACGATAAGGCTGGAATATATGGTTTAAAATAATTCATTTACCCTTTCGATGCCCCAAAATCGAACGAAAATAGAATTTTACTAACCTTAAGTTTATAGCTCTGTTTATTTACTGTATGCCATCTTTGAATAAAGATAATGGTTTCGCCGTATCTCATGACAACGTTTTTTTAAACTCAATACACAGTAAATGTCGAATACACGATTAAAACAGTCACCAATTTCGAACGAAAAAGTGAAAAATACCTTGATCCTGTTCTATTTACTTTAACATGTTCAGCCTATGCTCCTGACTGCTAATATATGTAGGATTGTCCTTCCATGGGCGGATCCTGAGGGGGTTGGCAGGGTATCTGGACCCCACCCTGAAAAATCACAAGTAGCTATAGGTTTCATTAGAAATACTGATAAGGACCTTTCTCGAGAAGCAATTGGACCCTTGAGGGAGGACCGTAGAAGCCTCTGTGAAATACTTTGATCACTAAAAGAAGAAAAAGAAAACAAGTCGTTGTCAGGAACCCCCTGACTGAATTTTCTCGATCCGCGCATGCTTTCTATACAATTGTGCAGTGGGAATCTAGACACCTGATTGTGCAATCCAAACTGCCTCGGCCAATTCCGTGAAATACCGTTCAATCAGACCACGGATGTACATAGATGATCTACTTTGATAACTTGACGCTGACCTTACATAACGTGACGCTGACGTCACAGTAACCATGCCTACACAATAATAAGTGTGATTGCACCAAAACAAAAGGTAATAAATGAAGTTATGTTTATTTCAATAAAATATCGCTATTGCGCTATTTATTCCAATTATTAAACTTTTCGGGCTATCAGAAAAATGGATTTCCCACGTGCTACAGAACTAAATTTTCTTGCGCCAGTTCCGGCTGACAAAAGGGGTTAAATAGGTTAAATGCTGTTCTCATAAAATGAATTAAACATTTTACCTGCGAAATATACATAAGAAACCAGTCAGTGTTTCAATGTCTATTTTTAGCTGTCAGGTAGCAGTGAAAAAAGTCAATGTCACATGGGCTATATTTAGGACAATCTATTTTTAGCTGTCTGTCAGCACTGACATAAAGTCCTGAGCTCATCACTGTTTGACATCATCATTTGTCACAATCAGTGTAAGCTAGTTTCAGCCAATCAGAGGAGGTCTTATAACAAAATTTTTATACAGCAAACCCTTGATTCGACGTGTAATAATGCTGTGCATTTGTTTGTTTGATTTGATTCTTTACGTACCAGCATCAATCCTTCTGTTATGTAGGTACGGGTCTTCCTGGATTGAACCAGTACTAAGCTAGGATTAGTATGTCTTGCTCAAGGACACAACACAGTGACGCCGGTCAGGCTTGAACCCACGGCCCCTAGGTTTGTGTCAAGCACTCTGCCCACTGAGAAACTGCGCTTCCATAATGCTGTCTGTTTTACCAAACCACGCCTAGCTTTTGCCTACATGTATACCTGTATGCACAAATCATTTGCAACCGTGCCCGGCTTTTATGCACAAGCCATTTGCAACTTACACGTGTGAGCAGCAATGTTTCGCTTTTTTTTGCAATAAACGTTTACAAAACATGACCTACATTTCAAATGAAACACGTGACGAGCGTCGTGGTTTAATTAATAATAATGCAAAATAATGTTGTTTTTGGTTTAAACAATATTTTATTCAGATAATTTGCATGTAGACAAATTTATACAATGTTAATATATTCAGAATTTGACAGTAAGCTTTAAGCTTGTATGTAAGCCATTTCCTGACACAAAATGTATATACAACATATGTGAATAGTATAGAAACATTACAAAGAATAATCAACTAGCGCCACAGGTAGAATATGTAAAGAAAACAAATGAGAAAGGTATTTATTTAGGGAAAACAAGAGAGAGAGAGA
Source organism: Loripinus fragilis (assembly GCA_964019695.1). Lineage (NCBI taxonomy): Eukaryota > Metazoa > Mollusca > Bivalvia > Lucinida > Lucinidae > Loripinus > Loripinus fragilis. The sequence goes on from OZ026518.1 coordinate 36,407,994, forward strand.
GAGAGAGAGAGAGAGAGGGCGAACAGAGGGAGATGGAGAGTTATTAAACTGCGTATTTATTTGCACAACATTAGTTGAAAATCGTAAGAGTAGGTGCAAGAGAGTCTTTTAATATTTGAAATGGGAAAGATAGAGTTATGAAAGTTGAAAGGAAGAAGGAAAAAAGTATGTTGACCGCATTCCTTTAGTACACTTTGGAAGATAGACAAGGTTTAATGATACTAAACATCATAGCTCAGGCCTGGACAAGTATAATACATTGGTTTACAAGTATATTGTCTAGTGGGCCTATTGCTCAAATTTTTTTGACTTAATTATAAAATCTTGGACTTTAAGAAATAGTGATACATTTTCATCATTTGTAAACTCCAGTTTGCCGCAAAGGAGCTGATGCGTAGTGTGGTTTCTAAGGACATCACCCAGATACCTTTCACGTACTGCTGTTAATTGAGGACAAATATAGAAGAAATGGTATGCACTCTTAAAACCACCACATGAGCAAGACGGGCTAGGTATTATATTTTTACGATAGAGATCGGCATTTAGTGAGCTACATTGCATACGTAATCTTGCATGGAGAATTTGCCCTTTTCTTGAACCAGCTGAGTAATACTTAGGGGGTGCACGATTCCTTGTTTCTCTGTTGAGTTGGTATTTGAAAGACGCTACAGAGCTGGCATCTTTTATTTCCTGTGCTAAGTTATTCCATTCTTTAATTGTTGAGGGATGAAACGAGTTATAAAACAAATTTGTATTAGTATGAATAGTGCGAATATTGCTTGAATTCCTATGTCTATAAGGATTACCATCCTGAACAAGAGGGGGTACAAATTCATGCAAGTAATTCGGTGTAAGGTTATTTATGATTTTATAAAATATCACAAGCTTATGTTTGGTGCGACGTTCTTGCAATGAATCCATCCTAGATCAGCCAGAAGTTTTTCAAGGCTACAGAGCTTGGTGCCTCCTGTGATTATTCTAGCTGCCTCGTGATGGATAGAATCAAGTTGTCTTTTTGCTTCATTGGAACAGTTGTCCGAAACTGAGTCACTATACTCAAGCAAGGGACGTATGAATGCGAAGAACATTTTTTCTAGTGCTTGTCTATTGACCTTAAACTTGAGAGCTCTCATATGATGTAATCTTGACCATGCTGTATTGGTCACTCTTTGGATGTGATCTGACAAGTTACATGTATCAGAGAAAGTAAGTCCTAAATGTCTGTGAGAGGTGGTTTCGTTCAAGATAACATTGTTCATTTCTAGTGGAGGATGGGCAATCGGGAGCTGTCTGCGAGATATAAGAAGAGAAGTCGTTTTTGTTGGATTGAAGTCTACTAGCCAATCATTGGCCCAGACATTGATAGTATCAAGATCAGAATTAAGAATAAAAGCTGCAGTTTGTGGGTCGTCAATAATAATGTATATACTTGTGTCGTCAGCAAAAAGACGTATTGATGATCGAATGTTATTTACAATATCATTAATGTAAATCAAAAAAAGCAAAGGACCAAGAATGGAGCCCTTTGGAACTCCTGCTAAAACGTCGGCCCAATTAGATTCTACCCCATTCAGAACAACGCGCTGTCTGCGGTTTGAGAGATAACTTTGGAACCATTGGAGAAGAGAGCCAGAAATACCCATGCAGGCTAGTTTATGTAATAGACCTTTGTGCTATACTCTGTCAAAAGCCTTGCTGATATCACAGAAAACAACACGCACTTCTTTACCACTGTCAACTGCTTCTAAAAATGAGTGATATGTGTGTAATAACTGGAAAGTTGTTGAATCGCCTTGGATGAATCCGGACTGAAAGGGGGTGAGAAGACTATTTTCACTAATGTAGTTGAAAATATGTTTGTGCACACACCTTTCCATGACTTTCCCCAATTGGCTTAGTAAGGATATTGGCCTATAATTTGAAGAAACCGATTTTTTTTTTTTTTTTTTTTTTTTTTTTTTACCTTTTATCACTTTATTCTCCCCGTCATCTGACATACAGGGGGTCGGGGAGGGCCATCCCCCTGCATGCCTTACAAATATGGTGTTCTGATGGTTCCTTGCTCACATCTTTCGTTCATCTATCATGCATTTTTAAAGCAATAACGAAACAGCTGTACACAACCACGAAAGTGCCTTTCTTTTTCATTGCATTTTAGTTTTCTGATAGATTTTGTGCCAGTTTGATAGTGAATCCTTGTAATGGTTTGAAAAAGCTTTAAAATTACCACATTCAATTCAGCAAGATACTTCAGACTTATGTGTGTATTTGGTTGATGTTAATTGGCACCCTCCTGCTTGTGTTCCAGAAGAAACATCATATATAAGATACAACCAAAGAAATATTGTATCTACCCTCTACATCCAGACACATGATTTGAGTCAAGCGTGCAGACCTAATTGCTCAAATTTCAATACAGGGTTCAGGGTCTGTATTGCATCTCAATTTGCTGTCACTTTTCAATTGCCCCGTTACCTGATTTTAAAGAGTTGATCTTTTCAGAGGCAGCAGTTTTAAGGGTAAATAGTTTTAATTGTTGTGTCTGAATATTTAGGGTAAATACCACTAGTGCCTTGCATAAGATGACAGGTGTGTAAAGCGAAAAAAGATACATTTAAAAAGAAAAAAAAATACAAGGAAAAAAAAAAGTGGATCTCAGACAACCTATTGCTCTCACAGCATGGCAGCACTTTGGCTTTTCTCTTATATAATAAATTTTATTTTGTTTCAGTGAAGATCTGCTTTAGTCAAGGGTTATATCTATATGCTCAATGTATTGTATCTATCAGGTCTTTGTATTTGTTCCATGTATGTTCAAATTTTTCTAAATAGCCTTTTCTTGAAGCTGTATGTTGCATTAGAATGAAAGAGTGTTTTAGTTTCTTTTGCAGTGCTACTATGGATAGGGGGTGGTCGAGACGTTTTTCAGCAAATATATAATACTTGACAATAATAAAAATATGCAAATCAGCTGATGAGTATATACTCCCTATATTAAATATAAATAGTTCTTCGAGAAATATCAGATTAATATTGTTGTTATTTAGCCATATTTTGAACTCTCTAAGTAGATTTTGAGTTTCCTGGCATTGCCAGAGCATATGATTTATTGTTTCTTCTTCTTGACAAAAGCTACACCTGGGACTTGGTACATACTTCATATTATACAAGTACTTTTTTGTTGGTAGAATTCTATGATTTATTCTTGTTTGAAACCATTGCATTTTTGTTCCTAAAGAAAGTTTAAAAGGACAAGAATAGATTGCTTTCCAAGATTCTTCTTCAATATTGTAAACATTGTTCCATTTATGCTGGGATGTAGGTTTATCTAAATTTTGATTTAGGATTGTGTAGAAATCTTTCCCTCCCTTCTTGGATTTAATTAGGATGTGTATATTTGCAGGCAGTAATGGCATATGTAGTTTTTTAGAAAAGGTTAATATACTATGTGTTCTTGCATAAGACACTATTGCCCGCTTTAGGCCTAGGTATTGAACAAAATTAGTTTTTATATTAAAAGCGTGCTCAAATTCATCTTGCGAGAGATATTCACCGTTATCATTAACTAGATCATTAATATTTTTAACTCCTTTCTGATCCCAGTCTTTAATGTATATTGGTTTGCTGCCAATTGTGATGTTATTGTTATGGAAAATCGGACTTGAGAGAATGTAATATTCAGTGTTCTCACCATTAAGCTGGAGAACATCTGAATATGCCCGAAGTACATCGATCCAAAATTTATTTTTTATCTTATTTTGAACATCATTTGCATAACATCTTCCAGATACAAATAATTTGATGAAGTTAATTGTATTGTTTACCACAGATTGCCAACGACCATTGGAAAGAATAACTCTTCTTAACCAAGTTAATTTCATACTACTTATAAAAGCTTTCAGGTTTATCATTCTTAGTCCACCTTCGCAGTACTGTTTTACAACAACATTTTGTTTGATTTTTGCTGGGCCATCCCATAAAAAAGAAAAAAATATATTATTTAGTTCTTTAATTATTTGTTCTGATGGATTTGGTATTGAAATAAACAAGTGATTTAATTTTGGGAGTAGAAGTGTTTTTATTACTGTTATCTTACCTAATGGGGTAAGATATCGTCTGTTCCAAAGTTTAATCAATGATCTGATTTTTTGTATTTTTTCATTAAAGTTTAACTGTTGCATTTGATCTAACTCAATATGAAAGTTTATCCCTAGTAGTTTAAAGGTTGTTTTCCCCCATGATAGTTTCCACCTTGTTTTAATAGATGCTGTACTATATTTGTTCACCCCTATCCATACAGCATGAGTTTTTTCAAAGTTAACTTTTAGACCTGAAAATTGTGCATATTCATACAATACATTGAGCGTAGCATTTAGAGATTGGCTTGTTCCATCTAAAAGAAATAGTGTGTCGTCAGCGTATTGAGATAGTTTATGTTCCTTGTCATTTATAACAATGCCTTTTATGTTTATGTTATTTCTAATCATTAAACCTAAAACCTCAGCACAGAGGATAAATAGAAAAGTTGATACTGGATCGCCTTGGCGGCAGCCGCGGCCTATACCGAAAAAAGATGACAAATTACCACATTGGTTAACGCTTAATTTGATATTGTTGTTAAATGTCTTTATCCAAGAGATGATAGAGTTACCAAAGCCAAAGAATTCCATAACCTTATATATAAAAGACCAAGACACTGAGTCAAAAGCCTTTTCAAAGTCTACAGAAAGCAGTAGCCCTGGTATATTATTTTGCTCAGTGTTTTGCATAATATCATAAATTAGTCTGATGTTTTCTCCTATATATCTGCCAGCGATGAATCCTGTTTGATCAGTATTTATCAATGAGTTCAGTGTACCCTTTATTCTGTGTGCGATGACTCCAGAAGCTATTTTGTATACACAGTTAAGTAGGGAAATAGGTCGGTAATTTTTAACAAAGTGCCGAGGCTTATTTTCTTTTGGTATGCAAGTTATTATTCCTTCTCTTTGAGTGATAGATAATTCACCTTTAGAAAACCCGTAGTTAATAGAACGTACTACAAAATGACCGATCTTCTTCCAAAATATTTTAAAAAATTCCGCGCTAAAACCATCTGATCCTGGGCTTCGGTTGTTGGACATGGCCTTAAGAATTAAAGCTGCTTCATGATATGTTATTGGTCCTTCTATAGAGTCAGATTCGTCTTTATTTAATTTTTTAATATCATTATTTTTAAATAATTCATGCAAATCAATGTCAATCAGTTGGCTATCTTTGCTGGCATAGAGGTTTTCATAAAACTTTTTTGTTTCATTTAAAATTTCATGCTGGTCTGTTATTATTTTCCCATCATCTGTTTCTATTTTAGGTACTATTTTGCTGGTGTAGTTATATTTCTCAAGGTTACAGAAAAAATTAGTGGGTTTTTCGTCCTCTTCAATGATTTTTGCTCTTGATCTTACTAGGACCCCTTGCATTTTGTTTTTTCTAATGTTTTTCAATTCTTCTTTTAAAGTTTCAAGTTCATCCAAATTAGCAGTTGACATATTGCTTTCTAAAGTTCCTATGTTACTGATTAATTCTTTTTCTTTTTGTTCTTCTATTTTTTTCTTGTAACTGGAGAATGAAATTGATTTTCCTCTTAACTCCATTAAAAGTGTTTCGAGGAAAAGTTGGTCGTTAATAACGAATTGGATTTCATCATCTGGTACATTATTAATTTGGTCAACATTATAAACAGGCAATGCATATTGTTTTTTAACTTCTTCAATTTTATTATTCATTGTTCTTAAGTAGTCTTTATCACTCAAAAGAGAATTATTGTGCTTCCAAAGGGGTTTTCCTTTTTGGAACTGAACAAAAGATATATCTAGAATAATCATGGAGTGATCTGATCTGTAACTTCCTTCAATTGAACATTTGTTAACTGAAGTGAGTAGATCTTGTGAAACAAGGAAATAATCAAGCCGAGCTTGCTTTATTGGGGATTTTTTCCTCCATGTATATCTTCTTAATGATGGGTATGCTTCCCTGAAAGGGTCAACCAGACAAAAATTTTCCTTAATTTGTAAGATTTTTTCATGTGATTTCTTATTATTAATATTTTTATAATTGAAGTAATCTAATTTTTCATTTTGAACAGTATTGAAATCTCCACATATGATTAAGCTGGCATTTCCTATTCGTTCCGCTATATTTATAATATTATCAAAAAAATTAGGGGTGTCTTTGTTGGGTCCATATAAGTTTATTAAGGTAAATCTATTATTTTCAACTGCTAAATCACAAATTATGTAGTTTCCCTCTGGGTCAGATATGTGCTCATGTATTTTATAAACTAAGTTTTGTCTAAACAAAATTGACACCCCTCTAGAATTTGACGTGCCTGAGCTAAAAATGCAATCATTTTCCCACTGAGACCTGAACAGACGCTCTGATGATTTGCTAGTGTGTGTGTCTTGAAGGCAATAAATGTCACATTTTCTGTCTTTCAAGTAGTTTAGAACATCCAATCTTTTTTCCAAAGAACCTATACCCTGACAGTTAGCAGAAAGTATTTTTATGGACATGCTTTTACTACACAGATGGGCTGCCAGGCTGTGAGTGAAAGTAGAGAATCCAAGATAATTGAAAAATATAAACAAGAAAGCTTTGAACTTTCTCCAAACATGGATAAATACAAAAATAGCTTGCAAGTTTTGTACAATTAGGGTGTAGCATTTAAAATTACTCAGTGTTTTGTCAATGCTATACAGGTACATTTAAGTACCCTGATAGCAGTTAATCAGCTGTACCAGTGTATTAAAGGCAAAGTGACATATAACGTGCATGATTAGTATATGGCTTGGTACAAACATTAGACGGATGCACATCTGTGTTCATATAAATACATAATGGCATACAATCTGCATACATCTAATGGAAATGTTGCTCAGATAAGCATATTTGGCAAGTTAAGTTACATAATGTATTCTGACTGATCTGGGCCCGAAATGCTCATACAAATGGTGACGAATATCTTTGAAAAAGATAAATGATTAAAAATCAAAATTGTTTTGGTGACCGTCAAGGAATTATTCTGAAACTGGGGGTGAGTTTGACTGAATGTTATTCCATCCAGACCTACGGCTTTTTATGCCTGCTATTCTTGTAACACAAATCAAACAGTTTTTAAACTATGATTACCCCACTTAAAACCCTTCAAAAGAAAGGGAATCTTGAGGGAACCATAGTTGTCCAGTCTGCAACTCCTTCCTGAATAGTCCTCTTGCCGAAACGAAATGCAAGAGTAGACTATTTCTTGGAGCAGTTGCTAATTGCAAAGAGGTCTACATTAAAGGTACTGAAACACACATAATGTATCCCTTTTGTTAAGCAAAAGTATACTAGTCTGCAATAATAATATAACTTTAAGAGAGTGCTGTAGATCCCAAATTGCTGTATTGCTTATTCAAACATTCAAGACATTAAAGTTTTTTACCATGAGTAAGACATAACATTTAATATTTCAAGAGTATCAGTTGAAAACAGTATGAAGTCAAATAAGCTGATTTCTGGTGAAGCCAGCTGATCAGGGTCCAAACTGTTTTCCACCAAGAATAAGATATAACATTTACTATTTCAAGAGTATCATTTGAGAGCAGTATGAAATCAGATTAGCTGATTTCTATTGAAGCCAGCTGATCAGGGTCCAGACTGTTTTTTCACCAAGAATAAGATATAACATTTACTATTTCGAGAGTATCATTTGAAAACAGTATGAAGTCAGATAAGCTGATTTCTGGTGAGGCCAGCTGATCAGGGTCCAGACTGTTTTTTCACCAAGAATAAGGTATAACATTTACTATTTCAAGATTATCATTTGAAAACAGTGTGAAGTCAGATAAGTTGATTTCTGGTGAAGCCAGCTGATCAGGGTCCAGACTGTTTTTTTCACCAAGAATAAGATATAACATTTACTATTTCAAGATTATCATTTGAAAACAGTATGAAGTCAGATAAGCTGATTTCTGGTGAAGCCAGCTGATCAGGGTCCAGACTGTTTTTTCACCTAGAATAAGATATTACCTTTACTATTTTAAGAGTATCCTTTTGAAACAGTCTGAAGCCAGATAAGCTGATTTCTGATGAAGCCGGCTAGTCAGGGTCCAGACTGTTTTTTCACCAAGAGTAAGATATAACAGTTACTAATTCAAGAGTATCGTTTGAAAACAGTATGAAGTCAGATAAGCTGATCTCCAGTGTAGCCAGCTGATCAGGGCCCAGACTGTTTTTTCACCAAGAATAAGACATAACATTTACTATTTCAAGATTATCATTTGAAAACAGTATGAAGTCAGATAAGCTGATTTCTGGTGAAGCCAGCTGATTAGGGTCCAGACTGTTTTTCACCTAGAATAAGATATAACCTTTACTATTTTAAGAGTATCCTTTGAAACAGTCTGAAGCCAGATAAGCTGATTTCTGATGAAGCCGGCTAATCAGGGTCCAGACTGTTTTTTCACCAAGAGTAAGATATAACAGTAACTAGTTCAAGAGTTTCATTTGAAAACAGTATGAAGTCAGATAAGCTGATTTCTATTGAAGCCAGCTGATCAGGGTCCAGACTGTTTTTACCAGGAATAAGATATAACATATACTATTTCAAGAGTATCGTTTGAAACAGTATGAAGTCGAATAAGCTGATTTCTGGTGAAGCCGGCTGATCAGGATCCAGACTGTTTTTTCATCAAGAATAAGATATAACATTTACTATTTTAAGAGTATCATTTGAAACAGTCTGAAGCCAGATGAGCAGATTTCTGGTGAAGCAAGCTGATCAGGGTCCAGACTGGTTTTTCACTAAGAATAAGATAACATTTACTATTTCAAGGGTATCATTTGAAAACAGTCTAAAGCCAGATAAGCTGATTTCTATTGAAGCCAGCTGATCAGGGTCCAGACTGTTTTTTTCACCAAGAATAAGGCATAACATTTAATATTTCAAGAGTATCATTTGAAACAGTCTGAAGCCAGATTAGCTGATTTCTGGTGAAGCCAGCTGATCAGGGTCCAGACTGGTTTTTCACCAAGAATAAGATAACATTTACTATTTCAAGGGTATCATTTGAAAACAGTCTGAAGCCAGATAAGCTGATTTCTGATGAAGCCGGCTAGTCAGGGTCCAGACTGTTTTTTCACCAAGAGTAAGATATAACAGTTACTAATTCAAGAGTATCGTTTGAAAACAGTATGAAGTCAGATAAGCTGATCTCCAGTGTAGCCAGCTGATCAGGGCCCAGACTGTTTTTTCACCAAGAATAAGACATAACATTTACTATTTCAAGATTATCATTTGAAAACAGTATGAAGTCAGATAAGCTGATTTCTGGTGAAGCCAGCTGATTAGGGTCCAGACTGTTTTTCACCTAGAATAAGATATAACCTTTACTATTTTAAGAGTATCCTTTGAAACAGTCTGAAGCCAGATAAGCTGATTTCTGATGAAGCCAGCTAATCAGGGTCCAGACTGTTTTTTCACCAAGAGTAAGATATAACAGTTACTAGTTCAAGAGTTTCATTTGAAAACAGTATGAAGTCAGATAAGCTGATTTCTATTGAAGCCAGCTGATCAGGGTCCAGACTGTTTTTACCAGGAATAAGATATAACATATACTATTTCAAGAGTATCGTTTGAAACAGTATGAAGTCGAATAAGCTGATTTCTGGTGAAGCCGGCTGATCAGGATCCAGACTGTTTTTTCATCAAGAATAAGATATAACATTTACTATTTTAAGAGTATCATTTGAAACAGTCTGAAGCCAGATGAGCAGATTTCTGGTGAAGCAAGCTGATCAGGGTCCAGACTGGTTTTTCACTAAGAATAAGATAACATTTACTATTTCAAGGGTATCATTTGAAAACAGTCTAAAGCCAGATAAGCTGATTTCTATTGAAGCCAGCTGATCAGGGTCCAGACTGTTTTTTTCACCAAGAATAAGGCATAACATTTAATATTTCAAGAGTATCATTTGAAACAGTCTGAAGCCAGATGAGCTGATTTCTGGTGAAGCCAGCTGATCAGGGTCCAGACTGGTTTTTCACCAAGAATAAGATAACATTTACTATTTCAAGGGTATCATTTGAAAACAGTTTGAAGCCATATAAGCTGATTTCTGGTGAAGCCGGCTGATCAGGGTCCAGACTGTTTTTTCACCAAGAGTAAGATATAACAGTTACTAATTCAAGAGCATCATTTGAAAAAAGTATGAAGTCGACCAGATAAGCTGGTTTCTATTGAAGCCAGCTGATCAGGGTCCTGACTGTTTTTTCACCAAAAATAAGATATAACATTTACTATTTCAAGAGTATCATTTGAAACAGTCATAGCTCCAGATAAGGAAATTTTATGAGCGTTAAATTATAATTATTTTCTTACCAATCAATTTAAACAAGTGTTTTTGGTGCTCCAAAGAACCGTCTCATTCAGACGGTTCTTTTGAGTACCCACAACATATGTTTTGGATGAGAAATAAAGAAAATAATCGTCCAATACACATTCTCATCTGGAGGCCTGAACAGTATGAAGTCAGATCAGCTCATTTTTGGTGAAGCCAGCTGATCAGGGTCCAGACTGTTTTTTTACCAAGAATAAGATGTAACATTTACTATTTCAAGAGTATTGTTTGAAACAGTAAGAAGTCAGATAAGCTGATTTCTGGTGAAGCCAGCTGATCAGGGTCCAGACTGTTTTTTCACCAAGAATAAGATATAACATTTAACTATTTCAAGAGTATCATTTGAAAACAGTTTGAACCGATTTATCTTCTTTTTTGTGGGTAGCGGTGACATTGGCGTCTTTCCAATTTGAGGGGAAATAACCTTGTAATAATGAGCGATTAAATACCGTTGCTAAAGGCTTAGACAGCACGGACGCGCCTTTCTTCAGTAAGCGAGGACTTATAAGGTCGGGTCCACATGCCTTAGTTACATTTAAATTATCTAAGACATCTTTTACTTCTTGTTCTGATATAGTTATGAAGTTGAGCTCATTATTAGTATCCGTGCGTGGAGGCAACGTTTTATTTATATCATTAACAACAGACTGGGAACTCAAATATTCGTTTAACATATTAGCCTTATCAGCATTATTCTCAGCAAATTTATTGTCGAGCTTCAATGTTGGTATTGTATGAGATGTTTTACTTACACCGAGTATTTGTTTGGACGTTTTCCAAAATAATTTTGAGTTGACATTTTCTTTAGATAAGATATCTTCAAGCTTGTCGAAGTAATTCGTTTTTGACAATCTAATTTCATTGACGACCTTATTTCTCAGGGCTTTAAATTTTTTCCTAAATGACTGATTGGATGTTTTTTGAATTTCCTGAAAGCGCGTTTTCGTTTTCGGATGAGGTTTTTAATATGGCAAGTTATCCATTGTGGCTCGTCAGGCCTTATTGTAACTATTTTGCTTGGAACGGAATTTTCACAAGCAACATCTAGGGCTTCTTGTATACATACTACATTATCATCGATATTTTCTGTAACTAGCTTTTCCTCGAGATTAAATGATATCAAATTTTCACGAAATTGGGTAAAATCAGCTCGTTCATAGTTACGTATTTTGCGCTTAAACGATTTAGTTGACGGGCGCAGAAACTTGAGTAAAACAAGTATTGGACAGTGGAATCGGATTTGGTCTGGTATAAATGAATCAGCTACACCACTCATCAAAACATTTGAACCATTGCGTACGAGAATCAAGTCTATAAGGGATGATGAATTTTCTGTGAAGTGCGTGTCTTCATTTATCAGTTGTTCTAAGTTGTAATTTTGAATTAAATCTTTTATTTTATTGTTTCCGTTGGTTCTCATATTTAAATTAAAATCTCCAGTTATAACGACATCTGGTATGTTTGTGTTATATGCTCTGTCAATGCTTTCGCTTAAAATAGTAAAGTAATCTGCTGTGCTGTTTGGTGGTCTGTAAAACCCACCAATCAATATTTTCTTAGATCTCACACATATCTCTAACCAGGCGGCTTCCAGGTTGTTAATTTCCAGATCAGTTCGACGTTTACATACGAGAGACTGTCTGATGTAAATGATAACTCCCCCGCCAGGACGACCGATCCTGTCTGCTCTGAACGGTGGATGAAACGCTTCAATTAGCAATTTATCATTTGCTGTTACAGGTTTCAGCCAACTTTCAGAGAAGACAAGAACATCGTATGCCAAAGATTCACATTTAATCAAATCGAGTTTAGGAAGTATGCTCTGGATATTGAGATGCATGATACTAAGATGATTCGCCAAAGCACTGAAATAGTTAACACTATTCGAAACGCTAAGATCAGCAAGGCTAGTGACAGAATCTGGCCCAGGGTTTGGATGAACGTCTCGGCTTAGAAGAATAAGATCCACAGTCCAGGAGAGAACAACGCTTGTTATAAGTAGAGAAATGCATAAAACGGAGAAAATTGAGTTATCATTTTGTCTTGGACTCATTCGTTTATATGGACATTTGATGTTTCTGTAAGCTTCGTTACTTGCCTGTACAGCTATGATGATACTGAGACATGTGAGGTCATATAGAAAGGCGTAACTGCAGCTCGACAGAATTAAGAGAATCAGTATGTAGAATTTGTTATACTCGAGCTTCTTTTTGGTACCAAGATGCATCGACTGCGTCACAGACCCTTCAAGTCTTTGTAATTAGTTTACATTTGATAGAAGTAATCTGTTCAATATCAGAGAGGGTAGTCGGATCATGTTTATGTCCAGTACACACAGTCCGACAATGGACCATGTAAGTTCAGTATTATGGTATAGCACCCTTCGATCGACGCCGCTTCAAAGCTTGAACAACATAGCGAAGAAACCTGCTTTCATAGATCACCAAATATGACTGAATATTGTGTAATAAGCGTCATTGATTTGCAGCACATATCAATAAATATAAGTATGTGCTAATGTCGTCAAAATACGTCTAAAACAGGTTTCCCGCGACGATGTTCGTTTATGTACATGAAACATTTGAGCATAACAAAAAGTACCAAGTTTGGATGATAGCAATCTTAGTTTCGAGTATGAGCGTATATTATTTAGCGTTTCCCTCTCTAGCGACTTTTATACACGTCATCTGCGGATTAATAAACGTTGAAAACAGCTTGGACCCATGTCAGAACCGACACGGCACCGGCCCTGATCAGGATCCAAGTCGTTTTGTACTACAACAATGTTCCAGAAAGAATGTTTGATGAAGTTAATTTTCAAAAACAAAACAAAAAAACAGTCGACAAACAGAAGCAAATGCATAAAAACTGTCAAGCTTCAACTAAAAGTGAGTATATCTGTATTTCATGTATGAACTATAAATCTTCTCATCATAAAGAATCGAAACGATAGCCGACTCGACAAACTATAATCTTGAAACAGCTTATAACGACCCTCAACCTCGAGCAATTCGGGCAAGCCATGCACATTTTGTGTATGATATGAAACTATTTTGCCCGAGCAATGTCACGAGAAAATTGGCCTTGGTAGGCACAACATGCATGATGGAAAAATCGATAAAACATTGTCGAGAGCAAATAGCATTGAAGCGGATCAGCTTGTGCAAGTGCACAGACTGGTCTGCACCATTGTTTTTCGCGGGTTATCTCTTGACTTGGTGAGAGTTGAGACATTAGTAGGTTAGATCCAGATGAAAAATCGAAACTACGGGCGGAGAAAGTATGATCAGCTGTATAAAGGGAGATTAGATGTGTTTAAAGCAATACCATTCGACATGAAATTTCCAACAGTGTGGTATGTGCGACCAGCAAAGCCCCATCTCAGCCTGCGCATACGCGCAGTCAGATCAGAGCCTTCGCTATTCGCTTGAATATTCTGTGAGTGTCAAGCTACTGACTGAATATCACAGCCTCTTAGCTCAAAAAGAGGCCGCACAGGCCCGTCTGAGTCTGCATTACATTGTTGGAAACCACATAAGGCGGCTCATATATACAATCAACTGTACTATCTTTCCACGCCACATGCCTGGGAATAATCAAGAGTATAAATGACGCCAAAACGACGTCGCATCTCTGTCAGTATAATGTAATCAGGGACGTCAAATATTTACCAAAGTTTATGATAGTTCATGTAATGTGGCGGTCTTAAAAAGTATTAGTGTCACTGACATTGAGCCATGAAAGCAATACAAAAACAACAAAAATGTACAAAACAAACAACAAAATTGTACATAGATAATTCAAATACCATAAGCAGACTTTCGGACCGTCAGTGCACATGAGTGTTTAATGTATAAAGCGTACCCATATGAGCCCCGTTTGGAGTAGGGCTCATCTGATTACTTCGAAATTTTCAAAATTAAGAAAGCTTTGGCGGTCATCAGGAAGGCGCTTCATTAAATCGACCAAGAAAGAAAGACAACCATGTGCATCTGACAAAATAATATTCCTTCTGGCAATATTGTCATGACTACTCTCGAGCTTTGGTAAAGTCACGTAGGTCCCGATAACCAAGTTAACATGGTTAACGTTTTGGTGTAAAATGGTGATTATTATATATTCTTATCCAGCATATTAAACAGTTGCACAGGGTTCTCAAAAGAACTTTATCATTGAGACGGTTCTTTTGATTTCCCACGCATATGTTTTGATTGCAAAAGAAGATTAGATTAATAATTACAAGCAGCAATTAGACACGTTTAACGTGCACCAGTGATCAGGCAAGGTAATAAATGCAACAAAACCGTGACGTAATGTATCATATACTGTTCAAAATAAACAGGACAACGTGGAGGTGAAATATAAATACTGAAAGAATCGTCTGATCAGATACACATCTGATGCTCGTCAGGTAATATGTCTAGTGAACGTTTAGGGAACCAAGCTGAAGCTGATTCTTAGCCGCCTCCATGTTGCCGAATTTATCGAGATCAGCATTTGATTTTATTAGATGGCGGTTGTCTGAATTGTCTCTGATGAAAATTTTCCCATCAGACTAGTATGCAGCCTTGATGTTATTCACACGCCTCAGTGTCCGTGCATCAAAAAGTAGCTTTGCTCGTTTCTGGGTCATGTACTCATTTACATATACTGACTTCAGCTGAGGAATATTTCTAAATTCTCTGCGCATTTTGTATACACTGTCTCTAACATTATAACGTGCAAATTTCACGATAATGTCCCGATGACGTCTGTTCCCGTTCCGAATCCCTGTCACGAGCTTGCCAACACGGTGCGATCTGTCTATGTCCCTAAAGTCAATTTCAATGTTAAGCTTGTTCGCGACTCCAAGAATGACCTGATCAGTCTGCTCGTCGGCCTCCTCTGGAATACAAGAGAACCTCAGAGAGTTCCGACGACTGTACTGTTCTAGAGAATCATTGATCTCTTCTGCCTGACACACACGACTATGAAGCTCATCGTTGGTTTTCTGGAGGCGAGCGTTCTCGGTATGCAGTTCTTGGATCTCCACCTTCAAGAAATTTGTAGCCTCCTTGACAGCCTCTTGTTTTTCCAGTTTCGGATGTATTTGATAAAGTTTCTAACAATACTTGATTATTGCAATTTAGCTTTATGGTGGACTTGCTCAGCGAATATAGTGGCCATAAAAGTGTCATGAATTTATCTCACTGTGCTAGGAGCAATATTCAATGTGCATGCGCGGATTCAGAAAGTTTTGTCAGAGGGGGTCCAACTTTGACAATGTTTTTTTTATTGATGGGTAGGGGGATCAAAGAACCCCTATAAATGGGCCATCATCGGCCCTTCAGCGAAACGCCATTAAATGGCGTTTCGCTGGCGTGCCAATGATGGCCCAACATTGAATGCTGGCTTGGTAGCTGCGATTTTTCAGGGGTTCCGGACCTGTATTGCTAGAAAGCCCTATATTTTTTGTGATTTTTCAGAGGGGGGCCGGACCCCCTGTCCCCCCCCTCTGGATCCGCACATGATATGTAAATTTTTATGCACGTCTCCATATTTGCACATGACATAAAACTGTTTGTTGTTTTTTACTCTGTCCACGCATGTTAAAGCGCATGGCATACAACTGTGTTGTTGTTTACTTCACATCGGCGTGTGTATTGGGCGCATTTGCAAATGTTTGAGTTTATAAGGAATCGATGAGCATGGGCATGTTGCAGTCGGGCTGCAATTACTTGAGATAAGTTTGTTCTCTCACAACAACCACCAACTAATCAGTTTCAAATGTTTGCGCAAGGTACATTATTCAGAGTTTTTTTAGGAAAAATATCGGTGATTTTATATTTTATATATCTGCAATAATGAAAAAATGCAGCACGACAGCCAATCCCCATAGTGCAACACACTGAAAAATGTATGAGTAATTACTGCCATACACTGAAAACACTAGGGTAAAAATTGAGCTGATACTAGTAATCCATTAAGTTTAATTAATTTTTACTATGAATAGAACATAAAGATAAAAATGTATTTAAAAATGAGAGTGATGTTTGATAAAAAAAAGATGGCAGCTCAGCTGTCATCTCTTTTGATACCAGCCTGAGGCAATTCTTTTTTATAGAATATGCACTCTAGATTGGGGTCAGGGGGCAAAGCCCTGGTTTAGAGCATTCATATGGCTTAAACTAGCTCCCAAGACACGCAATTATTTCATTACCTTCTGAGTGTCATCTGCTGATAACCTTTGCAAACAGATTGGACCCAGATCAGGTCAGACAATATGTGGGGCCTAATCTGGATCCAATCTGTTTGACACTCAAATGGTTTTCCTAAAAGAATTATTTTGAAAAAGATAATTTTGAAAACAAAAACAAAAAACAACAACAACAGCAAAGGCAGCAGACGACAAAAGAGTATCATAACATTTCCGGGGGGGGGGGGGGGGGGGGGGCAAAGAGTTAATACAATATTTCCAGTTTATTCTTCAGAAAATCAAAGTTAGTGGCTTAAGAAACTATACTGGTTGCGCAGAGTGGTACGCGCATGCATTTTTTGCGTACACGTAGGCACTCCCTTGCCAGCTCACACTACCCGTTTACTGTATTGGTGCGCAGGCTGATTTTGGACTAAGAACAAGCAGATTAATAGAAGCACACAAAGCATCGTGACAGTGGTCGAATAGTGGAAATATAATAATACAGAAACATGGTTACAAGCAGCTCACACAAATGAAAAAAGAGCTATAATAGCAGAACTTTTAATGCCGATGATGCAACCAGCAATGATCCAACGTGTCCAGCCTGATAGAGTCTCTGTCGACATTTGAAGTAAAATAAGACCTAAGACACAAAATAAGGTCCTTGTTCTGTAATGCACTATACACTTTTGCAATCATCAGAGCTGCTTATCTCTAATTGTGCAATTGCTGTCGTGTGGCAGCTATTGTTTTGTGCCTCTGGTGAATTGGTCTGTGATGTGGTATTTACTGGTCATCCTCACTTGCATTCTGATAAGACTGTGGGGATGTACAGGTAAGTAAGAATCAAATCAGGGAATGCAGGCTCACATTGAGCAGGCCTCTAAATAATAATGCAATTCTTGCGCGGATCCAGGGATTATTGCCAGGGGGTCCAGGTCCACTTGCCAGAAAATAGCTCTGACAACGTTGTTTTTTGTTTTTTGTTTTTTAGTCCTCAGCTTATTTTACAGTTTTACAGAGGGTGTCCAATGGTTATTTCAAAGAAAACTATTATTTTTAAAGGTTTCAGAGGGGGTCCAACTTTTTCAAGGGGTGAGGGCAACTTTTTCCATGGAGGGGGGTCCAATGGGTAATTTCTATAGAAACCCATGTAACTTGTGATTTTCCAGGGGGGGGGGGGGGGCGGACCCCATATCCCCCTCTGGATCCGCACATGCGATTTCACAACTTATTTTTCTTATTTCAAAAGGAAACATTAGCTGTGGCTTCCCAAAAGATCCCTCTCAAGAAGACGATTCATTTGAGCACCAAAACAAATGTTTGGACTTATAGATAAGAAAATATTCACAGTTCTACGCTGAAAAAATGCCTATCTGGACCTATGTTATGTAATATGACAGGGCCTCAAAACTGGATTTTAACCAGCACTATAAAAGCACTGTAAAACTCACAAGCTTTACATGAGCCTGCACATGAGCTTATGGAACCTATCGCATTATCGAGCAACGAAAGCTCAGCCAAGCCTGTGCATCTCTACCAAAGGACCTCGGACAGTCTTAATGAAAGATTGCCCAGAAAAATGGCCAGAAAAAAGTTTCAAAGAAAACAATAGTTTTTCCATCAAAAAGATAGTAAGTTCAACTCTCGAATTATCCGCAAAAGTATTTTTCTCATTGGACAAGTACCTATTTAAAAATATGGGTTGAAACCCCTGTTTTTGCTATTCAACATATAGAAAATAAAAAAAAGTTTTACTGAAGTGCTTTCCTCCCCCCCCCCCCCCCGTGACCAAACTAATCCTTTTGCATACTGTTGTAGTTTTACATTTCACACATCTTATAAAAACGGCATGATTGGTCACGGGGGGAACGATGTCAAAATGCTCAAAACAATTTATTCTAAAACCTTATCCGGAACTTATTTTGTACAAACCTGTAGGTAAAAGTAAGTAATGGTGCAAAGATCAGGAATCGATACAATCAAGTACCACACCTGACCCAGGATACCAATGGGAAAGTGACAAACTCACAGAAGACACCACAAACGAGAGCCAAGAGGTCAGCCCTTTCCCAGCAGGTGACCACAAAGCACATATAAACAGACGCGCACAAAACATAGCAAACACAAGACAGAACAAAAACATAAAAGATCCAGGGCTTTAGTTATGATTACGTACTAAGTAATTAATTGTCTTATTTCTCAACCAAAACATATGTTATGGGTACTCAAAAGAACCGTCGCAATGAGACGGTTCTTTTAAGCACCAAAGTTTAGGTTAAATCTGATTATTAAAAAATATTTATAATTTTAAGCTCAAAAACTGTGTTTATCTAGACTTTGACTTTATACAGTATGCAGTTATGATACACCTCAGTGAACATGTCGAACTTGCTGAACTCATATACAACAGGTAATTGTCAAAAGTTATGGACAGCATACTTATTTAGAAGAAGCAATGAAATCTTCTCAACCTGAATTTTATGCAAACGCATCACTTTCGTCGCAAGTTTTACGCCCCAAACATTATATTTCCATGTATTTAGGTGAATACCCTGCGAAACTTTGACTTTCTGTGAAATAAAATTTGGTCACAAAAAATACCCCCACCCCCTATACCCTAATGTCCTGGCTTAAGCATGCAAAATTTTCAAAATATTTTTATTTTGCTAGGTACACTAAATCCAGGGTTTGATTTAAGCACAAAAATATAGTTGTCAAATAGGCAATATCCTAGCAACAGGCTGTCAAAATTTGGGCAGATTGAATAGGAGACTGTCCGAGGTCCTTGCTATGATATAGATAGTGACACGAGAATACGATGATACATGCACGAATCGAGACCCGCTTAGCCCTCACACGGTTTTTGTATTTCGCTATGAAGTAGAAAGATTAGTAGACGTGTGTGTGTGTGTAAACTTACCTGTATAACTGACATGTATATTATTGCTAATGGCTATCGTATGAGGATTATGTGCTATTGAATCAGCAAGAATAGTGACATTGTGAAATGAATTTTGGAAATTTTATATCCCGTGTTTGCTAGATCACATATTACACTACATGTTCGTGCAAAAAGCTTAAATTTATGATGAAGACAAATGGGAGAGTGGATAGACAAAAATTGGCTAACTTCAAGGTAATATTTGACTTATTTATTTTTTGCTTTTATTTCATTCAGTAACAAAAATATAACCTATATTATGCAACTCTTATGATTATTTCTGAAATTCGGAGCAAAAGAGCACATTAGTCTTGTTACAGCTCGAAATTCAAAGCACCCGCAGATTTTAGTCACCACGCCATATTGTCCACATGAATATCCTTAATAACTCGGACAAAGGCAACACAAAAGATCGATTTTTTGAATATGGTCCTGAGGTTATAAAACTTTTTTTATCCTTAACTCATCTGAGCATGACATTTTTCATGCTCATAAATGTTAAAATGCCAACAATAATCGTTGGCATTTTAACAGTTATGAGCATGAAAAATACAGAACCTGAGAGATTGAAAGTAAGAAAAGTCTTTACTTTTCAGCATTTTAGTTTATATTAACAGTTGAAATTTCATGCTCAGTTGAGTTGACCATGAAAAAAGATTTATAACATCGGGGCATGATGGCCAAATGAATTAACACCAAGCTTTGTTGTTGTTGGTGTTACATATTTGAACACTATGTATTCTTTGACTTTTCGCTTACTGTAAAGGCGGCGCCTCATGAATGCGTAATTAGGACTGGTCAACCTTAGACATAGGTAAAAGCTGAAAATGAGGCGTGGTTTCATACAAAAGTAACTGTATCATCTTGCGCCATTATCTCAGTATAGACGCAAAACACATTATTTAGTCCTTAAAACGCCAGCAAAATAACTGCATCTGAAAATGTCTATTTAACATAAGCATAGAGGTAAGCATTGCGGGCCCAGATCAGACTGCTCCTACAGGAGCAGTCTGATCTGGCTCCGCACTGTTAATCTTTAAGGCTTCACATATTTTAGTGGACGACAAAAACATACATTTTGTGATTTTGCGCTTTAAGGGTTAATAAATGTGAGGTCAGTGTGTATACGGCTAGGATGTTCATGATTTGCACGCACGGTTGCGTGGCACAATAAGCTTATTAACTCTTTACCAAATCATAAATAGAACCTGATTTCCCTTGTTTAGCAGATGAAATAGTCGAACCACGCCCAGATACGAATATTAAAGTTGCCGCCTTTACAGTAAGCGAAAAGTATATTAATACTATTCATGCTTGCCATTACTAGGGTATCAATATATGGTGCAGAAATGTGGCATGGTAGGTGTCTTTTAGAACTTAGACAAGTTTTCCCTAGTATGGCGTTTGTATAAGCATAGATAGTACTATCATGGACCGATCATCTCCTATCACAGGTTTTAATGGAACAGTTTGATACTTGACTTCACAATGCAGATACATTAAACATATGCATGAAGTAGATAAGTAAGAACTGTTGACAAAATGACAGCTATGAGAACTTAGACACTAGACTGTTCAATATATTACTTGACTTACCGCTTGCTGTAAAGGCGGCAACTTTAATATTCATATCATGGCGTGGTTCGACTATTTCATCTGCTAAGTAAGGGAAATCAGGTTTTATTTATAATTTGGTAAAGAGTTAATAAGCTTTTTGTGCCGAGCAAACGTGCGTGCATTTCATGAAAATCCTAACCGTAAACACACTGAACTCACATTTATTAACCCTTAAAGCGCATAATCACAAAATGAATATTTGTCGTCCACTATTTGAAGCCTCAAAGATAAACAGTGTGGACCCAGATCAGACTGCTCCTGCAGGAGCAGTCTGATCTGGGTTCACAATGTTTGCCTCTTTGCCTATGTTACATAGACATTTTCAGATGCAGTTATTATGCTGGCGTTTAAAGGACTAAATAATGTATTTTGTGTCTATATTGAGGTAATGGCGCAAGATAATACAGTTACTTTAGAATAAGACCACGCCTCATTTTCAGCTTTCACCTATGTCTAAGGTTCACCAGTCCTAATTACGCATTCATGAGGTGCCGCCTCTACAGAAAGCGAAAAGTCAAGTAATACCACAGCAAGCGTTTCCTTTGAGTGATTCAAAAAGCAAGCGTCTTGTTTATATTTAATGCCAAAGATATATTTTTGAACCAATTAGCAAACGCGTTAATGCATATGTTAAATGTGTCTTCAATGTGAAGGCAAAGTATCAAATTGCTTCGGCTTTGATGTTGTAGGAGTAAATCGGCCCATGAAGATACTACCTAGGCATATACAAAAGCCATATCAGGGGAATGTATCTAAGCTCTCAAAGCTCTCATTTTGTCCAAAACAATTGAACTAAACTCCTTCATGCATATGTACAAGGTGTCTACATTGTGAAGGCAAATTATCAAATTGCTCCATCAAAAGCTGTGGTATGAGTTGATCAGCCCATGTATTTACTAGCATAGCATAAGCATAAACCCTAGTATATGCATGTATATGTAGTCATTTAGAATTACATAATAAAGGTGACCCTTTGCCCTTACTTTTTTGTTGAAACTATTTATCTTGTAGATATGAATATGTTTGCAAAGTATGATGAAATTCCAGCAATAGCTCTTCAAGATATTAAGGAAACAAAACGTTACAGATGGACAGACAACGTGAAAACAGTAAACTCTCCACGAACACTGTGTGCGAGGGATATAATTATACTATACTCAGAAAAACAATTGAAGGATATTAAAATTCGTTTGACTATTAACATTTGAGAAAATGATTTCCAAACAAAACATTTTCGTATCTGATAGAACTACCGATGTGCAATTCAGCAAAATGCAAAATAAAATTTACGGGTCATCGGTTACGATACAGTACCACACCAAATGAACCCTCTTTACCCAAAGTTCACATGCAAAAATTTAGTGTTTATATTTTTTGCTGCAACCTTTACCTAGTCAATACTTATGTTCTAATTCTGACCACAGTCAATAGTTCACACCCATTTATCAGTAATTGCACCTAATAACGTGACAACTTCTTCAACACAAACGCGCAGATATGGCATACCCCAGCCAATATGACAACAAATTGGAAGTAAAACACTGACAATTATAATTACAAAAGTAGGTCGCATACTTTTGACCGAGAGCCAGCAATGATTTTTGAGCCAGTCATTATGGAATACAAACGATAAAAATTGGTTTGAACAGTTTTTTTTAATGTTTGTGACTTTTCGGTATAGAGGGTTGCACCATTTGGACATGCACTGTACTTTAATCACTGAAGCGTGATTTAAATCAAACATTCATTTTGATTGCAGATATCTGGAACTATGAAACGCATGCACAATAAATTTAGTTTTTATTGTATTGAATGTTAGAGATGGAACTAAATCTAAATATCCTTCAATTGTTTTTCTTAGTATATTTGAACCAAACGCCTTCATGCATATACTCAAATGGTCTGCAGTGTGATCACAAAGTATCAAATTGCTGCTTTAAAAGCTGTGGTAGGAGTTGATCGGCTCATTAAGGTACTATATATATGCATATACAAAAGTCATACTAGGGAAAACTTGTCTAAGTTCTAATAGCTGTCACTTTGTCAATTTGAGCCATGCCATGAGATTTCCAACAATGTGGTATGCGCGACTAGCAAAGCCTCAGACCAGCCTGCGCATACGCGCAGACTGGTCAGAGCCTTTGCTTGTCGCTTAAATATTCTGTAACTCTTAAGTTACTGACCGAACAACATTTGGAGTTTCTAAGCTTAAAAGGAGACTGCACAGGCTCATCTGAGTCTACACTTGTCAAAATGCCACATTGTTGGAAATGACATGTCGTGGCTCATTTGTTTCTGAACCAATCTCCTTCATGCATATGTTCAATGTGTCTACATTTTATGGGCAAAGTATCAAATTGCTCCATTAAAAGCTGTTGTAAGTGTTTGATTAATTCATCACAAGCTGTCACAGGAGTTGATTGTCTCATGAAGGTGCTATCCATGAATATACAATTATACAGGAAAATATTGTGTAAGTTCTCATAGATGTCATTTTGCCAAAACAAACATTTTGGCATCCATATGTTCAATATGTTGACATTGTGTAAGTAATGTATTGGATTAATTCAACAAAAGCTTTGGGAGAAGTTGATCGGCCCATGAATTCACAATCTATGCATATACAAAAAGCCATATTAAGGAAATATTTTCTCATAGCTGTCATTTTGTCGATTTTTATAAACCAAAGTGTGAAGGCAAGGTATCATATTGCTTAGCATCGGAGTAGATCGGCACATGAAGATACTACCTAGGCATATACAAAAGCCATATTAGGGGGAATGTGTCTAAGCTCTCAAAGCTCTCATTTTGTCAAAAAATTGAACTAAACTCCTTCATGCATATGTTCAATTTGTCTACATTGTGAAAGCAAATTATCAAACTGCTGATTCGAAAGCTGTAGTAGGAGTTGATAGGCACATAAAGGCACTATCTATGCATAAAGGGGTAAAATTGTCTAAATTCTCAAAGCTCTCATTTTGTCAAAAATATATTTTTGAACGAATCTAAAACGGTGAAAAGTTCTTGTGTAAGTCGCCTGTTACCATATCGGATTTTACTGGGGCCCTTAAACGACTGACCCATACGGAAGAGTCACTGTCTGATACAGATACTTCAAATTGGATAAGTTCATTTTCAATGAAAGGTTTGCATGGTGGTTTATTTTATTTCTATTCAAATTTTAATAGAATATTTTGTTAGCAAACAGTAAGGACCCTGGTCAGACATCACGCTCTGAGGCGTCTGATCTGCGTATGCATTGTTTGCAGATGTTTCACAAAAACATCGCTATTCTTATAGAAATAGCCTTTATTTGGGTCTCGTCGCGAGAAAAACTGTCTTCGGGGGTTTGTGAACAGCAAAGGCGCAGACCTGCCTGCGCATCCGCGCAGCCTGATCAGCGCCTTTATTGTTCGCTTACTGGAAGGAACATATAAAGGCTTGCTACAAGCGAAATTTCAATTTTCTTGCTAGTCTCTGTAGCTGAGTAGAATGGTTTGAGTCTCGCTTTACAGGTTTTCTCTTGACAAGGCCCATTTCATGTGTTGCAGAGAGCCTAGTTTGCTACCCTTAGTCTAAGTGAGAGACAGCTGCTTGTGTGCCTTATTTTAAACTCTGTACATCAAACTGATCACGTAAGTAAAACTCTTAATTGAGTGAAAAATGCCCAGGTCCCGGAATTACAATCATTATGCTTTCTTAGAGTTAAGAAAGACTTAATTCAAGTATTGATTTTTCATGGTACGAAAAATAACGTTTCAACTGATTAAACTCAAAATAGTTTCATTTTTTTCTGAAGATCACAATGATATCTTTTACCACAAGTACCACATCGATCCGGGCAATTTATTTTGAATTTAATATAGTATGTTGAAATATCAATACTTAACTTAAGTCTTCCTTAACTTTAAGGAGGCGTTGTAATTTCGGACCCAGGGCCCGGAATTACAATGCCTCCTTAGAGTTAAGGAAGACTTAAGTTAAGTATTGATTTTTCAGGATGCGAAAAAATAACGTTTAAAAATGATTAAAATCAAAATAGTTTTATTTTTTCTGAAGATCACAATGATATCTTTGACCACAAATGCCACATCGATCCAGGCAATTTATTTAGCATTTAATATAGCATGTTGAATTACCAATACTTAACTTAAGTCTTGCTTAACTTTAAGGACACATTGTAATTCCGGACCCAGAATACCACAATCACAGATCACAGGTCAACCTATGGCACCAAGAGGAATGGCCACTAGAACACATACACACAATGGGGCATGTATAAAGCAAGGATGCAGCAGGAATTTAGCCAGTGCATGGGATTCCCAACAATGTGGTATTTTGTCATGTATAGACTCGGACGAGCCTCTGCAGCCTCCTTTTAAGCTTAGAAGCTCCAAAAGGCGTTCAGCCAGTAGCTTAACAATCATAGAATACTCAAGCGACTAGCAAAGGCTCTGATCAGACTGCACGTATGCGCAGGCTGATCTGATACTTTGCTGGTCGCACATACCACATTGTTGGAAATCTCATGCACTGGCTCATTTGTTTTCTACATGGACACGTGTGTCTCCCTACGTGTTAGTGCTATATTTCATGTACCTAACAATAAAAGCTAAATATGGTAAACCACTTAAGCAGTGTGATAAATATAACATTTTTTTTTATTATGAGTTACAGAGCAAACACTCGAAAAATCTACTATTTCCAGATTCAAAGGGCCATAACTCCAAAGGTAGGTAATACAGAGTTACGTTTTTGCGTTTTGCACGTCGTCTAATGATGTTTAATATTTTATGAAGTTTCACAAAGATATCTTAAATGGTCTCTAAGTTTTAGAGCGGACATGATCAAATAACAAAATCTGCTATTTTCAGTTTTAAAAATGCAATCCAGATAACAATCTTTTTTTTTCAATTTCAAAGGGCCATAACTCAAAATTAAACAATCCAGAGTTCTGGTTCCTGTGTTCTGAACGTCGACTAATCTTGAGTATAATGTGTGATTAAGACATCTAAAAAAGATTAAATCTCTCTTGTGCCAAGGACTTTCGGAACCTGATTTCTATGGTGACTTGGTGTTTAAATTGAAGAAGATTGTTGGCTCTAATAATCTTTCAGCGCAGTTCATTCAAATAATTTCCCATTATAAAAAGATTGGCTATAACGTTAATGTATTGCAGCAGACTGCATGCTTGGTGGTCAACCCAATCACGGTTGGCAACTTTGCTTTCCTCTTTAATTGCACGCCGGTGGGTCGGACATCAGACTCTATGACGGCTCCGACTTAAAGACTTATCTATTGATGAGATGGTAGGGGCCTGATGCTTTGGCTGTTGTCGGGCCCTCCGGGGTTTACCTGTTGGGTTTCTTTTGCTCCGATATTCAGTTTTATTTATTGTTCAGTCCTTAACTTTGCTTTACCTCTTTGTTATATCTTGATTTATATGTTCTAGGAGATGATGCATTGATAAGTTTGGGGTCTTTCATGCAAACCAAATATCCATGTGTCTTGATCCACATCGGAATTAAGGGTGATGTTGGCGCCATGAAACGAATTTAAGCCCTCCAGTTAACTATTTTACTGACCGTTCCAAGGCGGTATATCTTTTGTGAATCTTTTATGCTTTTTCTGTCTTGTGTTTGCTATGCCTTTGTGCGCGTCTGTTTATATGTGCCTTTTGGTCGCCTGCTGGGAAAGGGCTGACCTCTTGGCTCTCGTTTGCGGTGTCTAACTGTGAGTTTGTCACTTTCCCATTGATATCCTGGGCCAGGTGTGGTACTTCATTGTATCGATTCCTGATCTTTGTACCCTTACTTACTTTATATCTCTCTTGTGCCATGGACTTTCGGAACCTGAATTCTATGGTGACTTGGTGTGTAAATTGAAGGAGTTTATTGGCACAAATAATCATTAAAATAATTTCCCATTATAAAAAAATTGGCTATAATATTAATGTAATGCAACAGACTGCATGCGTGGTGGTCAGCCCAATCACGGTTGGCAACTTTGTTTTCCTTTTTATCTGCACGCCGGTGGGTCGGACTTCAGACTCTATGACGGTTCCGACTTAGATATATCTTATGATGAGATTGTAGGGGCCTGATGCTTTGGCTGTTGTCAGGCCCACTCGGGTTTACCTGTTGGATTTCTTTTGCTCCGATATTCAGTTTTATTTATTTATGATTCCTTATCTTTGCTTTATCTCCTTGTTAGATCTTGATTTATATGTTCAAAGAGATGATGCATTGATAAGTTAGGGGTCTTTCATGCAAACCAAATGTCTATGTGTCTTGATCCACATCTGAACTAAGGGTGAGGTTGGCGCCATGAAACCGGTTTAAGCCCTCCAGTAAAATATTTTACTGACCGTTCTAAGGCGGTACTTCTTTTGTGGATTATTCATGCTACTTCTGTCGTGTGTTTGTTATGTTTTTGTGCGCGTCTGTTTATCGTTGCCTTGTGGTCACCTGCTGGGAAAGGGCTGACCTCTTGACTCTCGTTGTGATGTCTAATTGTAAGTGTGTTACTTTCCCATTGGTATCCTGGGTCAGGTGTGGTACTTGATTGTATCGAGTCCTGATCTTTGCCCTCTTTATTACTCTATTCTTATGATTAATTACCATTTGCACTTATTTGAAGCTATTTATAACTTTTAACTGGCGACAGAGTGTAGTACTTTAGATATTTAAATATAATATGCTTATAAGTATGTCACTTCTACTGGGGTTCAGATTTTTATTCGAACATTCATCTTGCATTGGAATGGGCAGTGTCTTCCTTCATCTCTGTCAGAATTAAATTAAATAACACCTATACGAGGGGGGTTCAATATGTAATGAAAACCCATTCATAACTCCTTCCCCAAACGCGTTAGGATTTTATGCCATATGCCAAATGAAAGATCAAAGCATCGCCTTTATAATGGTGCAAGAAACATTATTTAACTTTCAAAATTTAACAAGTTACAGACTTTTTAAAAAGCACACTAATATACACTGCATATATTTTCCTTCGAATTGTAAAGACTTATTTTAACAAAGGTAGAAAGGCATGCTGTATTTTCTAAAACAAACATTTAACATGCACGAATCACATATCCATAGTTTTCTGACTTATTTCCCCTTAATCTGCCATAATGATCCATACTTTTGACCGTTCCGATTTCTCGTGCAAACGGCTTTATTACGTTACCCCCTCTTACTTTGACGTCGTTTAAAGCAATTGATGTAACACAAAATTGCGCACGGTTTATGAAAATCGGAAATGTGGCTTTGTACCAGGTAAGGACAATTTTGATTGTATCGAAGTTTCAATACGCACAGTGCAAAGACAGCAGATCAGTTAAACTGTAACCAATATCTAGGGGTATTTCATCTGAGTGGTATACCATTTTCGTTTCCTATAATTTTATTGTCTGAAATAAGCCAGCCAGAGTATGCACATGTAAAAACGTGTAACAATGTCCAAATAATGCATCCAAATGCAAACATCGACGAAACGCGGTACTTTGTCTGATCCATTTCAGTATAAGCCAGAAATGGCATTCTTTTAAGTGATTTTCTTATTTCAGATGACGTATTTGGGCTACTTTATTGGTGAGATTAAATATGGAAATTTCAAAAACGGCTGTATTACTTGCAAATGAACATCAAAGCGACCAGAAAAAATGTTACAAAGTGATTTTCGTATAAATTTTCGCTATGTATTCGTTCACGCAAAAACGACGCTGTCAATTGAATGCCAGAAAATGTAGCTTCATGGAGGATTTTAACCAAAATGGCAGCCTCAGTATTTCATAGAATATAAAGCAATGCCAAAAAAAATTGCAGGTATAAATCACTTATATATGGATATTTACCACACAAAGAAGCAGACTGAAAACATCCCTCGTTCATGTAGTTATCTGCTTTTGAAAACATTGTTTTATTTCATATCGCAGTGTACTTCAGCACCCTATCTTGAAAGTGGTCTGTGTAAATTTGATAAGGAGCTGGACAACTGCAATTTTACATTCATTTAGATAAGAAACAGACCTTTTAATGAAGGTAATTATGAAGTGTGTCAATATAAAACTTTGGGACATACTGGGCTGTTTTCATTACATATTGAACGCCCCTCGTACAAACAAGTTTAACTAACCATGGATATTTAATTTCTGTCAATATAAATAAAGTAACGTAGGTAACAAAATTGGTGCTTTTTATAAATGGACAAACATACTAAAATATGTGGAGAGTAGACTCAAATTTTACCTTAGCCTGACGACACGCCAGGCTCTGGTAAAATTTGAGTTTACTCTCCAAATATGTTTAATAATTTCAATTATAGACAAATTATTCTTAATAAACACTAGTCAAAGAGAGTTTTGTTGTTTTGTTTGGTTCTGTTACTTTGATTTGGCAATTTGCAGATTTTATCAATGGTTCATAGCAATATACATGATATTTACTTTATGATTCATATTTTGGACTGAATGTACCGTACATCAATAAATAAATCAAAATAGCAAAGTAATCCTTCCTGCACCTGTACCAAGGCAGGGGGATAGTGCTGGGTGTCTTCAAGAGCAGAGGCTTTCTGTTGAATTTACACAGAGGACAAACCTTAATACTAGTTAAGTTCTGGTTAAACCTTCCTTTAATAAGAGCGAAAGGGTAACGGATTGTTCAAAATTAATGATTAGCTGTTTTACAAGTCATTAAATCTTTACACTCAATGCATATATTGGATAAGCCCATAACATATGCAACAGCATACTTTCATTATTTCAGCTTAAATATGTTTTTCCTGCGACTACTGACTCCTTTTTTGCCAGTAGAATTATTTTATCATGCTTGAAAATAAAGTATGTTTGCTTAAAAGTTAGCATGGACCAGGGAATGTCACAATTGAAAACTGCAGACCAACCAACGGTACCGTGAGGAAGAGACACAGTACAGTTTAGATCTTGACTGCATTTGTTTTAATCTAAAATTCCAATATCATTTTTAAAGAAATCACATATTATATCCAACAAAATACTTTTCAGAAAAAAGTAGCATAGTTTATACCCAAATGTACCTGATGCTTTGTAGATCTAGCATTAACGAATTTTCTTGTATGCTTAATACATTTAACTTTCACTTTTGAAAAAAAAATATCACTTGTCACAATTGCAATCTTCTATTCTTCTGTTGAACACATTTTCATTATATCATACTGTGATGCTTATTATCTTATATATTATTCAGCAATTTTGAAAGTAATTATTTTGTTTGTTAACTAAGGAAGTTTGGGGTAAAAAAGCTACCCGAGCCGCACTCGTAGACTTAAAAATATATTACGTCATAACATTAATTACAAAGCTATAAAGATATTTCATGGTGACATTAATAGCAAAGCGTTGGTCAGATAGTGAATCTTTATTTTAAAGTCCATTTTCAGGATATATTATAAAGCTTTCATACCAAAGTTCATCAACATGGTTTGAACCTCCGAAACTCAGAGATTAAATTGTAGAATGAATGTCTGTTAAAAAAGTAGTTTCACGCCTCACTTGTAGCTGTTGTCTTTCTTACATTTTTCACAAGGTAGCTTTTTGTGTGTTGTTGTTTTTGCACCATCTGATTTTGTTGAGCTATTTGTTACAATGATAATGTTAACACTTGCTCTATGAAATGAGAAGTATAAGACTTATGATCATTTAGTTGGTTTCAAAGATTTTCTGAATTAGGCTTATTTTATACAGAGACATCAAAAATGTGAGCGATATGCCCAAATTAGCTTGTAGATGGCATTGAAGTCATACACTGACTCATTCTTGTAACGACAGCCTTGTATATATTTGTTAATACTTACTTTGCTTGAGGCTTGTCTTGTCTACAGATAAAAGTGTAACATAGTTACCTGTACGTACGCACGCATGGACGCTCGACATGGTCCATGCAATATTTAGGAGAAATAAGGTTAAGGCTAAAGACTCAAAGTGTATTTAGAGGTGTGTTATATGGGCCAGCCCATAGTGACTTTAATAGGGTTTAACAGGCCACACTCAGAATGGATCTTTGGGAATAATATTGGAAGGCTGGATTCGCTAGTAAGCAAACAGTTAATTATTGAAATCACTTTAGGCTTAAAACTTTCATTATTGGATTGTATCGAACTCACTGACATGCAGGATGTACTTTGATAATTTCTCATATACATCTGGCAAGGAAGCAAGTTCATTTGGCACGGAAACAAAACCTTTGTTATGACAGAAGCCTTCTAATTGTTGATAGTAACAGGTGCACAAACAGTATTATGTTTTCATTCCGGCTGGGAGGAAGCTATATTGTTTATGCGATATGCCAATCTGAGAGTGCAGTTGCCTGAGAAAACATGTCACCTCATGCCACGTGCTTATTGTGTTGACAACTTGTTATGATTTGTGATTATTGTAAGCTACAAAGAATTTTATCTAGCAAAACAATATGTGATGGAATGTTATCGAATAGGTATAAAACTCCCAGGTTTCTGACCATACAGCAGAGCTAATCATGATATGCTAAGAGCAAGTTTGGTTGTGACTTAGAGTACACAAAGCGTGTACTGTTAGTATGCATTAGGCAAGCCTCTATGAGAGATGGGCTCTCTCTCTCATTAAGACCTTTAGCGAGCTTAATTGTTATATAATTGGGTTGTCATTAAAGACTGAAAAACTCTTGTAGTTTGAGAACTTTATTTTAGATTAGAAAACACAACGCGGAAGTACTACGAAAATACTATACGATCACACACAGAGACTACGTTACAAGCTTATTTTTATTGGTGCCGCTCGCAGGCTAAAGGTCAAGGCTGCCTTATAGTTTTAATTTTGTGCTGTGCATAATTCATTTTGGAGGAAACCATGGAGGAAACGAAGACGCACCAGGAAAAGGTAGGTGACGTTTTATTTTGCTTTCTCTTTTGCATGATTGTTTGTTAAGAGATTACCAACTATCAAGCAAGCAAAATTGTAAATTAAGTAATTAATACAAGTAATTAATCAAAATGAATGACGGTCAAGGACAAGCTCAAGCTCAAGCACAACCTTTGGATCCTGCCGTCCAAATTTTTCAAAACGTTAGGGCCAAATTGGCCAATGTTTCAAATGCCCTCGCCGCGCAGGGGATATCAAGTATTGTCAGCAGATTTGATGGCAATGCCAAGAATTTTAGAGAGTGGATCAAGTCCATTGAGAAGTACTCAATGCTAACGGGTGTAGATGATGCCCGCCGTAAATTAATCGCGTACCAGACATCAGGTGGCGCCGTGTCTGGATTTATAGAACGTTATATGACCCAAAATCCAAATCACAATTGGGGTCAGATGAAGGCACAATTGGCTGTCAGATTTTCTGACGTTACTGATGGCCAGATGGCATTGTCATTGCTTAGACAATGTAAACAAAAGGGAGGTGAGTCTATCCACAATTATGCCGAAAGAATATTGTCTCTGGCGGAAACGGCATATGATAACCAAGGGGGTGACCCGATTGAAAGGCAACTCATCGACATTTTTGTTGATGGGTTAAATAACGATCAGCTTAAGATGAAGATTTTACGAGATCAGCCTGCTACACTGCAAGGTGCGGTAGCAGTTGCTACAAACGAACAAAATCTCAGGGCTCGTGTTCAGATGTCGCATCACAGTGGCTACACGAGTAACCATGCCCAAAACACACCGCATACACAGCATGCACCTATGGAGGTTGACCACTCAAGGGGTCAACGATTAAAGGATAGATTAAAGGCTAGACCTAGATTTAATTGGGTCAACAGCGCTGGGGAATTTCTGATTAGGTGTTGGCGTTGTGTCCAGAATGGTCACTTTAGCCGAGATTGTAAGGCGGAAGAAGTTAGGAGACCACCAATGGGTCATGGTAAGCCTAGACCCACATATCAAAGAAAACAACAGGAAAACTAGGGTGCTCTACACATACTGAGGTCGATGTGAAGAGTGGCAAAAACAACAATAAAGAAAAATTAACCCAAGAGAAATTTAATATTAATGTTTCAGGCAGTCCAAACTCATGTCTTGTAAAGATTGGAAAGCAAAGGTTTAGGACTCTTGTTGACACTGGAGCAGAATGCTCATTGATGCATCGCCGTGTGTATGATCAGTTGAAAAATAAGCCCAGATTAGTAAATAAAAAAGTTTGTTTACAATCTGCTAATGGCTCAGAACTGAAATGCGATGGCAGCATCAGTGTACAAGTTTGTATCGGTAGTACCGAAATGTCACAAGAATTCTATGTGATTAGAGAATTAAATAGAAACATGATACTTGGTTTGGACTGGATGAAATCAAATAACGTAAGGATATACATGGATTTAAAATGCATTAGAATTAACGGAAAACATTATGTAAATCTTCAGGAAGATATTCACGTTGCCTCAACAGTTAGGATGAAAAATACATGTTTAATTAAACCTCAAACTGCTATTATATGTTACGGTAAGGTTAGAGAAAACCCAGATTTACCCACAGGCCAGTCTTATGAAATAGAACAAATTGATAAAGGATTTTTAATTAATCAACCTGGTCTGCAAATTATTAATACGGTAGCAACTTTGACGAAAAATAGGACCTTGCCAATTTTGGTAGTTAATAATACTAATAAATTTATTAAGATTTATAGACATGGTTTAATAGCAAAGATCACAGGTATTCAAAATAATGTAACATGTATAAATTCAGTAATCAAAGACAATAAATTTAAAAAAAAACTTGATTTGAAGGACTTAGATGTACCTGAAGAATATTGGTCAAGAATAGAGAAGTTAGTTTTGCAAAATAAAGATTTATTTGCAAGTAAAGATTCAGAATTAGGTCACACTAAGACAGTTAAAATGCAAATTGATGTAGGAAATAATGACCCTATAAAAATGAGACCATATAGAACACCTATGAAAAATAGAGAAGTGATTGACAAAGCAGTTGATGAGATGTTGGATGCCGATGTGATAAGACGTTCTAGATCACCTTGGTCATTTCCTGTAGTGATAGTTGACAAGAAAGATGGTAGTAAAAGATTTTGTGTAGACTTTAGGAGATTAAATAAGATAAGTAAGAAAAATTCTTATCCTCTTCCTTTGATTGACGATATTTTAGCTTTGCTAGGCAAGTGTAAGTACTTCACTTCGTTAGATTTAAAAAGTGGGTATTGGCAAGTTGCCATGAATGAGAAAGACAAAGAAAAGACAGCTTTTGCATGCCACAGGGGGTTATTTGAGTTCAATGTCATGCCCTTTGGCCTTTCCAATGCACCTGCTGTTTTTCATGAACTAATGTCTGTTGTTTTGCAAGGATGTGATCGATTTGCAACTGCTTATTTAGATGACATAATGATTTTCAGTGCAACTTTAGAAGAACATATGCACCATCTTAAAGTCATATTTGGTAAGCTCAGACAACATAACTTGAGACTGAAACTTAAGAAATGTAGTTTTCTTCAATTAGAAACTAATTATTTAGGCTTTGTTATTAGTGAAGAAGGTATCAAAACTGATGAAAAGAAAGTTGAAGCAATTAGGTCGTTACCTGTTCCCACTTGTGTAAGAGAAGTTAGATCTTTTATCGGTATGTGTTCTTATTACCGTAGATTCCTACCAAACTTTAGTCAAATTACTGAACCAATCATTATGTTGACAAGAAAGTATGCTCATTTTAAATGGTCTGATGTCCATCAGAAAGCTTTTGAGTTTTTGAAGGAAAGTTTAACAACTGTTCCTTTGTAAGTGTACACAGATTTAAATAAGCCTTATGTTCTTTACACGGATGCTAGTGACACGTGTATAGGTGCATGTCTTACACAGGAATGTGACGGAGATGAAAAGCCAATATATTATTTGTCCCATAAGTTAAGTAGGTCACAGTGTAAGTGGTCAGTAGTAGAAAAGGAAGCGTTTGCAATCCATTTTGCTCTCCAAAAGCTGGACTATTATTTGCATAATGCTCAGTTTGTGATTAAAACAGATCATAAACGGTTGAAATACTTACTTGAAAGTCCTATGCAAAATAAGAAAATTCAACTTTGGGCTTTAAGTATGGCTGGTTACAATTGTTCCATAGAATACATAGCTGGTACAACAAATACATGTGCTGACCTTCTTTCTAGGCACCCAGATAAGGTTAAGCAAAATTCAGTAGTTCAGTCAGATAGTCAGATGCAGGTAGAAGTAGAAGATCAGGGTATCTTAGATGTTAATGACAATTTGTATGAGATCGATGTCATTGATTCGAATGAGTTTGATCCAAGCACGTTTGCAAGATGTGATTTGCAATATGATGAATCTTTGGAAAAATGTGATTGCTTAGATTTCCAGAAGGATGGCCTTGATATGAAAGTAGAACAGATCAAAGATGATAACATTTCAAGTATTAGGTCAATGATTTTGAGTGGTGAAGAAAGTAAAGATGTACAGAAACATTATTTGTTAGTTGACGACTTGGTATAATATCTTTCCAATGTTGATGATGATCCATGTATGAGATTATTTGTTCCTAGACACCTTAAAACATATGTTGTGAAGCAATATCATGATCAGAATGGTCATATGGGAGTTCAGAAAACTTTTGATTCTATTCGTCAGAAGTATTATTGGCCAAATTTGTTTAAGGAAATTAATAAGTATGTTTCAGAATGTACTATTTGTCAAACTAGGTCATTACAAAAAGTAAAGCAGCCCTTACAAGAAACTGATATTCCACCATATCCGATGGCAAAATTAAGCCTCGATCTTTCAGGTCCATACCCAACAACTTTGTCAGGTAATAGGTATATTATCGCTTTTGTTGATTGGTATAGTGGTTGGCCAGAAGCTTTTTCAGTACCTAATAAGACTGCTGAGACAGTAGCTGATTTGATAATTGACAAAATTTTCCCTCGTTTTGGCTCTTGTTTACAATTAGTGACAGACAATGGAACTGAGAATGTCAATAGAATTGTTAAAGAAACTTTGGACAGGTTAAAGATCAATCATGTTTTGACTAGTGTATATCATCCACAAAGTAACGCAAAAGTAGAACGCTTCCATAGAACTTTGCATGATATCTTAGCTAAGAAAGTAGCTGATAATCAAGAAACTTGGGATTTACATCTTAACCAAGCTTTGGCAGCAATAAGGTTCAATGTTAGTGAATCCTCGAAGTTCTCTCCATTTTATCTTCTGTACAATAGAGATGTAGTTTTGCCTATTGATAATATTTTAAAACCTAGGAGAAAGTATGTAGGCGAAGACTATGATCAGATTGCTTTGCAAGAACAACATAAAGCCTTTGTAACAGTAAGAAGTAATTTAAGAAAAGCTAAGAAAAGACAAGCTAAATATGCAGATAGGGGAACAAAAGCAGTAGAATTTCAAGTAGGAGATTCAGTATTCTATAAGAATAATCAAAGAAAAGGTAAATTAGACTTAAAATGGAAACCTTATTATAGAATAATTGAAAAGAAAGGTCCAGTTTCTTATATAATTAAAAACCAACTTGATGGTGTCATAAGTAAAGTACATGCTGAAATGCTAAGAAAAGCAAACATAGACACTTGGCAAATATCGAAAGATGCCAATGGTAAGCGTTTGAGAGATGCAGCTTATGTAATTCCACCTAAGGCCTCTGAGTCAGAAAGTGAATCTGATTCTGACCCAGATGATAACATCCCCTTAGCAAGAATGATTAAGAAACATAGACAAGAAAGAATAACATCTGAAGATGAGGACGATATTCCTCTTATGGAACTAAGGAAAAGGCTTAATTATAGGGAATTAAGGCAAAATAAGAAAGAAGACATTAAGGTCAAGGACATGGAATATGATGACGAGGTATCCTCTGATAATTCATGTACTTTGCCTTTGTCTGATCTAAGTAGTTCAGAGCAGGAGATGGATGTGAATGTAGTTCATTCACCACAGCGCCATGCTCCTAAAATAGTAGAACAGGAGAAGCCTGTTAGGCGTAAAAGTAAGTCTCGTAAGCAGGGAGACATGAAACAATTATTGCGGTTAATTTCTGATATGTTGTAAAACATGACCTCGCAAGTAATTTAATTTGAGGTAAATTGAATATATAATTCCTCATGTATTGCATGTAGTTGCAATGTGACATTTAAATGTCAGAGTAATAATAAGTTTTATTATTGTTTATTCCAGATGAATGTATGGTTGTTTACATTTATCTTTTGGTCATTGATGATTAGTGGAACATCCGGACTCTTTACATCCGAGAATGTGGTTTTTCAGAAGACTAATGAGGTCTTCATTAATGATGCACATTGGTCTGTAACATTTGTCCATGATTTAAAGCCATTTAGTAATCTAATTAGCAAGATTAAAAATGATTTGGCACACGTTGAGGAGATTTTAAAGGCAATAACTAATTTCTTTGAAAGGTCGAATTTGACTGGTTATGTGGAAACATTTAAAAGTTTGCACATTGATGCGGATTTGCTAACAGATACATACATGTCTGTATTTGATAGCTTTGAAGAATATCAGACTCTTTCAGTTGATCAAAATAGAAGTCAAAGGTCAATTTTACCAATAATTGGACAGTTAATGAGTTCATTATTTGGTACTCTTTCAGAAAGTGATCTGGAGGACATAAATCAAAATGTAAGAACGTTGGCAAAGAATCAGAAACAAATTATACATGATTTAGATGTAAGTCTGTCAGTACTTAATTTAACCAGAAGTCAAGTAGCTGAAAATAGAAGGTCAATAATGGATTTGATTGAAGTTATACAAAAACTTGATGTTAAGATTTTAAAGATGCAGGAAATGTTTTCTCAAAGGTTTGTAAGGTTAGAACAATTTGTTCACACATATTTACAATTTCAACTGATCTTTGATGAAATAAAACAAACAACTCAAGATGCAATATTTTACCTAGATAGCTTAAAATCTGAACTTAACATGCTTTCTATGCAGCATCTTTCCACCAACACAATTTCACCGAGAAATCTAAAGGAACTGTTAGTTGAAATTGAAATGAAACTGCCTAATAACTTTGAGTTACCAAGAAATCCAAGAAAAGAAATTTGGTTCTTTTATAAGACACTAAACTGCATCACATACTTAGAAAGTAATGAGATAAGAATTACCCTTAAAATTCCACTCATGAACACTAAAGAAAGATATGAGATTTATAAGACATATAACTTACCAGTCCCCATGTCAAAGAAAAATGCTAAGTTACTATTGAAATATGACCTCGAAACAGAAATGCTAATGGTATCGAAAGATAGAGCGAAATTTTCACTCTTGTCTGAAAGCACATATCATTTATGTAATAGTTATCATTACCAGTTTTGCAACCCAGAGACAGCATTCTATCAGTCAAATGTTAATCAGTTTTGCATTATGGCGTTGTACATGCAAAATGTACATGACATTAACAAATTTTGTAAACAAATGGTTGTTTTGAATCAGAAACTGCCATCTACTAGATATTTGTCGTTTGGACTTTGGGTTATAGTCACTGATGTACCCTTGACATTTACAGTAAATTGCCGAACAAATACATTACCAACTGATGACATTTTAATAGAACCACCTTTTGGCACTGTTAAGCTAAACAATACCTGTAAGGCCTCAAACAAATATTTGCAATTGCCTGAGTATTTCAGAATGCGAAGTCAATTTGAAAGGTCAGATCCATTGCAAATACTTTTGAGAATGCGTAACCTATCACAATTTTCACTGTTGAATAATTCTAAAGTGGATTTGATTAAACTTGAAAAATTAGAATTGCCATCTCATTTGTCTGCCTTAAAACAGGTTCCCTTACAGAGCCTGTTTCATGAAACAAGAGCATTTGAATCTGTCGATTTCGATTATTCGCGGAATAATTCTAATTGGACCATTGTTACAGTAATATTAATTGCATCTGTATGTTTTATCAGTATAATTGTCTGGTTGCAAAGGTATAAGGTAAAATGCTTGAACCAGATAGTTGGTAAACGATTAACTAATGATCATGACCTTGAGATAGTAAATGTAAAACGCTCATCTTCCTATGGTGAAGACGAGATTGAGATGTCTGCCATTCTACATGATAGAACTGTCAGTAACAGATCAGAAGGTCAAGAAAATCCCTTCAGGCGGACGGATGCAATGTTAGCATTTGCAGGCTCAAAGTAGAGCGGATATATCCTCCAAGATATATGTATAAATTCCACATGTGGTGTATAAATGTAGAGATGATTTATGATGAACTTTTATTAAAGTATACATGTTTGACTTTTACATGTATGATGACATTTAATTTAGTATTATGTACTTTGTCTGACCCTGAAGGTCTTACAGAGTGCCGACGCTGGAGTATTATCGACGTTGGATTATATGAACTGTAATAATTCATTGTAGCCAGACAACATGTGGATTATGGCTACAGAATACAAGGTCGTTCCTGGTGCAGTTCCGGTGCCCACGGTTTTGGTGGTGAATTATTATAACCAATCGTTTGAAGAAGATGACAGAATCCTGGTGCCTAACGTGAAGTATCGTGTACCCATGATGTCTATTCCTGTCCCTCCAGTTGTCAAAGATATGGTGAAGACCGTGAATGGTGATCCCGATTTTGGAACATATATATAGACAGTATCCTGTTCACTATATATATGGATATAATAGATCCTGGTCACCATAGACAGTCTAATAATCAGATTTATTTAGACATTCTGATGAATACTTTTCAGAATGAACAATGACTTTTGTGCATATATATGTTATTTTATTTCTTGTGTGTAGTGTTTATCTCGGTCAGTCAAAGCTGTGGATAACACAAATACATGAGATGAAGTTATTTTAAAGGTGTATGGTCAGATTAAGAAATTTATAGAATGGTTAAAATTAATTTGGTACTAAATTGATTACTAATTAATTTAGTAGGTAAATTAATTTCTTATAAAAGGGAGGTGTGTAACATAGTTACCTGTACGTACGCACGCACGGACGGAC
Organism: Loripinus fragilis; assembly: GCA_964019695.1. Lineage (NCBI taxonomy): Eukaryota > Metazoa > Mollusca > Bivalvia > Lucinida > Lucinidae > Loripinus > Loripinus fragilis. The sequence continues at coordinate 36,448,108 of OZ026518.1, forward strand.
GCTCGACATGGTCCAAGCAATATTTAGGAGAAATAAGGTTAAGGCTAAAGACTCAAAGTGTATTTAGAGGTGTGTAATATGGGCCAGCCCATAGTGACTTTAATAGGGTTTAACAGGCCACACTCAGAATGGATCTTTGGGAATCATATTGGAAGGCTGGATTCGCTAGTAAGCAAACAGTTAATTATTGAAATCACTTTAGGCTTAAAACTTTCATTATTGGATTTTATCGAACTCACTGACATGCAAGATGTACTTTGATAATTTCTCATATACATCTGGCAAGGAAGCAAGTTCATTTGGCACGGAAACAAAACCATTGTTACGACAGAAGCCTTCTAATTGTTGATAGTAACAGGTGCACAAACAGTATTATGTTTTCATTCCGGCTGGGAGGAAGCTATATTGTTTATGCGATATGCCAATCTGAGAGTGCAGTTGCCTGAGAAAACATGTCACCTCATGCCACGTGCTTATTGTGTTGACAACTTGTTATGATTTGTGATTATTTTAAGGTACAAAGAATTTTATCTAGCAAAACAATACGTGATGGAATGTTATCGAATAGGTATAAAACTCCCAGGTTTCTGACCATACAGCAGAGCTAATCATGATATGCTAAGAGCAAGTTTGGTTGTGACTTAGAGTACACAAAGCGTGTACTGTTAGTATGCATTAGGCAAGCCTCTATGAGAGATGGGCTCTCTCTCTCATTAAGACCTTTAGCGAGCTTAATTGTTATATTATTGGGTTGTCATTAAAGACTGAAAAACTCTTGTAGTTTGAGAACTTTATTTTAGATTAGAAAACACAACGCGGAAGTACTACGAAAATACTATACGATCACACACAGAGACTACGTTACAAAAGTGAAAGCAAATGATTTCAGTTTTATTTTAAGTGTAATGCCATATTAAGATTACAAAGAATCTCTAGCGATAAGGCGTAAATTTTCCCTAGTTGACATGATTACAAAAGCTAAATTTTCAAATAACACTAATGATTTTAAAATTCGTCTGTTTGGGTAGTATAATATGTATAGTTAGCATCAAAATACGTTTCAACGCGCGCGATTCATCATTTACAAAGCCTTCAAAACTTGCGCTTTCTACTCCCACCCCTCATTTTACCTCTTTAAACTGGGTGTCGTTTAGACCAGAATTTTAGTAAATCCATTATAGGTTTTCAAAAAGTTAAAGTACATTTATTATTAAGGATATAAATGCCCTTCGTTTCCAAAACTTTGCAGTATTCCTCCTGCGCATGCGTACGAAATATACTTAAAATTGTGATGTTTGTCATTGAAAAGATGAAACTGGCGTCTTTCAGTTTGTTTTTAGATGCTTTCACCCTAGACCCAAGATTCCCTTTGGACAATTGAACGTCATTATATAAATATACAATATGTGTAAAGAGCGTCTTGGGTCTAGTGGGGGGGGGAGGGGTTGTATAAGCGAAAGACGACATCAATCATCTGACAAAATAGACTACTTTGCAATATGGTCGTTTTTATTGTACATCAACTGTATAAATATATAATATGAAATAAGGCACAACCTTTATGGCGAGCACAGTGTGCTTGATCCAATTTTCTATTTATGTGTAAGTTCCACTAATAGGTAGTTGTTTGGAACGACCCCCTTGGTAGCTCAGACTAGTGTTCCAGGGATGGTTTGAACAGGACCACCTGAGAAGCTCAGTTATTAGAGCACCGACTCATTAGTGAGGGTCGTGGGATCAAGCTCCTCCTGAGGTGGGATTTTCTCCTAAGGTAGTGGTTTGAACAAGAACACCTGGTAGCTCAGGGTGGTAGCTAAATGCTTTCAAACAAAATTACAGTTGATTCTGGCCTGGTTTTAAGAGTTGTAGTAAGCGTGTTGTGTTCTTGGACCCAATATGGGTCCGATATGTGTTCGAGGAGGGTGGGTATGGTGAGGTGGGGCACGTTAGAGAATCAGTTAAATGTGTTACCCTTTTCTGTAAAAACTGGTATATTAACTGATATATTACATATTATAGCCCCTAGCCTTAGAGGCTGCACCTCTAGTCTTTCAAAGCATGCTAGTCAAGAGGTGCACTGAAATGCATAGTGCAGCAGCTCACTCAGTCGGTAGAGTGTTAGTCTTGAGATCGAAGGGTTGCTTGCTTGAGTATATCCACTGGTGGAGTCACAGTGCTGTGTCTTTGAGCGAGACACTTTATCCGCCGCTTAGTATTGATTCAACCATGAAGACCAGTCCTGACATGACTGAAAAATGGTTGACTGGGACATAAAGAGTCAAACCGAACAAAAATAATGTACAACTCTATTCACAGGGATAGAATACATATATGTAATCCCCTGCAAATTGAATTTAAAAGCAGTTTAAGCTCTTGAAAACCTTTTAAAGTCCTTGATATATTAGAGAATGGTATTTAGAACATTTCTCATTTTTTGCACATTGTGACACAGTGTTCTGGTACAACTCAGTCACCATAATAATGTACCATCGGCAAACTGCTGATGATATCAAGAGGAAGATATTAAAGAACATTTACTGAATTCATGGTTTTTAGCATTTTATTTATTTTAAAAATACTAAGATAAGTTATCTGATTTAAGAGTTTATTTCTACCAAGGCTCATCGAGATTGTATTGACACGTACTGTTATCATTATGTGTATAGAAAAAGACAAGTACTTGACCACTGCTCCCTGTTCGAAAGGCCACCACAAAGAGCCCAATATTGTTTCTCAACATTTCTTTAAAGGTAGAGGTAGGAGAAACAGAAATGCTGTCAACAGTGAATTTTGGGAGAAAAATGTACCTTATACCATGTTAAGTTGTCTATTGCCATATTTTTTAATTTTGAAAAAAGAGTTTGGTTTTTAATTTTTATTCAAAATGCAAATTAATCTTAAACAACATGTTAAGTCTGAAATTGACTAAATATTTTAAAGTGTGGTACTTTTATTGTCCACAAAAGTCATTATGTTTTATTTATTCAGTGTTTTTTTTTCTCATTCACAGATCTGAATTGAAATATAACCATTAGTCACCTATTTGTTTCGTGTGTTGGGCAAATTTTCTAAATAAATAGCCAAATGTATTTGAAAAGTATTTGAAAGTAATTATAATACAGCTAAAATATTTTCAGTAATCATTATAATTACATTACATGTATTTGAAAAAAACATGATTACAATTACATTTGATTACTTTGAAAATTGTATTTAATTACAGAAAATTACAATTACTGATTACGATTACCCCAGGTGTGTAGATAGAGAAAGAGAGAGAGAGAGAGAGAGGGGAGAGAGAGAGAAAGAAAGAGAGAGCGAGAGAAAAGGAGAGAAAGAGAGAGAAATAGACAGACAGACAGACCGGTGGGAGGGTAGGGGAAGAGGTAGAGGTAGGGTAGATTAGATAGATAGATAGATAGATAGATAGATAGAAAGATGGATGGATGGATAGATGGATGGATGGATGGATGGATGGATGGATGGATGGATGGAAGGAAGGATGGATGGATGGAAGAATGGATGGATGGATGGATAGATAGATAGATAGATAGATAGATAGATAGATATATAGATAGATAGATAGATAGATTATAATGAATGGTGGGTGGTTTGGGGGATGTGGTCACTGCCCAGGCCATAAGCACTTGGAATGATTAGCTATAGATAGACATACAGACAGAGAGACAGACAGACGGACATGGACAGACAGACTGACAGACCGGTGGGTGGGTGGGTGAGTAGGGTAGGGGAAGAGGTAGGAGTGGGGTAGGGTAGAGTAGGTAGGTAGAGTAGGTAGGTAGGTAGGTAGGTAATGGTGGGTGCTTTGGGGGGAGTGAGAGAAACAGAGAAGGGGACAACTGTACTTTGCTCTGTTAAAAATTAGTTTCCACATTTTACAAATAAAAAGGGCTGCTGCCCACACTCCCCTGCAGCATTTTGAGAAAGTATGTCAAAAGCATATGGCACTACAACATTAGCATATTTAGATGCAAACACACCATTACAACTTAATCAAATCCAGTTTAGAGACCGATAAAAAGCAGTCTAGCAGAGAAAGAGTGTGTACCGTTTTTCTATGCATAATCTGTTCTGTACACCCCCTGGGGTCTTTCTGGACAGGGAGCGACAATACTGGGGAGTGTCTTTCTGGACAGAGAGCGTCAATACTGGGGAGTTAAAACGTACCGGTTAATAGTGCTGGGAAGTTTATATGTGCGAAGCTTTTATTGACTCTTTTTTTCGTCTGGTAACTACATCAACAAAAAGCCCGCTTCAATTTGGTTGGTTTCGTCTTAAACTTAAGTATCGCCAGTTTTGTTCGAATCAAAGTTGGAGAATGTATGAAAACGCTTGTGATAGAATAGAAAAAAAGTGAGTTGACTTTGAACTGATTTTCGATTTCTTCATTTTCTTGCTATAACAAATAGCGCCTTGCAATCACTTCGCCAGTGACGTAACAGCTGGTACCATGCGTCTTAATGCTGTTTCGTTTAACTTGTCCATGCCGACGGGAAACAGCTCTGAATCACCGGATACGGAAGTAATTTCATGCACAACAAAACCGGATCATCAGATTTTAAAGATACACTGTAAATAAATCCTAGCCCATTTTGGACAATATCTCGTAATACCGTAAGAGCTCACGTTGTTCGCAACGCGCTTCGCGCGTTGCGAGCTGTGCTCGCTATAATATACTCTATCATGATAAATGAAGGACGATTGTTTACCTTAGTTTAACGGTCTATTTCCCACATATGTTACTGAATAGCGAGCATAGTTGATGATCAAAATAAATTCTCATTCAAAACGAAGTATATAGATATATTACATACATTTAGGAAAACCCGTTTTAAATATACGAACTAGCGGGCAAGGGTACATAGACGGCTCGTCTATATCTATTTATTGAGTGTGCCTAGTGTCTCCGGTCGCTATTTCAACAAAATAAAACGAACGTCTTATTTACGGAAATTGCCCGCCTTATCGCTAGAAAGTCTTTGAGTTCATTGAATGTTACCAGTTACAAGTGCAAGCTAATCTCGTATAATGCACTGGGATAAACATTTATCAGTCACCCCTAATATCAACTGACTTGTTTCAACATAACCTAATAAACGTTTCCTATCTCACGGCATGTTACCTTTATCAGGTCATGATGACGTTGCACTTTTGAATGACGTCGCTAATGACGCTGAATCAACACAAAAATTGAAAATTACGTCATAATCGGTAGTTTGGGGAGTGAAACAATGGGTAAACTGATAAATAGAATACCAGGTTCGCGTATTTTGATATCAAGTTTACCAGGCTCGGCTTTGAGAACGCATGTTGAATCGCTCGGCAAGCCTCGCGATGTCAACAAGTGTTCTCAAATCCTTGCCTGGTAAACTTGATATCAAAAGACACTCACCTAGTATTCTCTATGTAGTAAATAACTGTAATGTAAAAATCAACTTTTTATGCAACGATATGGTAAAAAACAGATTCATTATATGTTAGGACAGCCGAGTTTCCCATCATAGAAATTTTTTCTACACCAAGCAAATCAGACATATTAAACCAGTTCATTATGCTTGTAAAATATAAGATAAACATTTAGTGATGCAATTTCTCCAAACATTACACATGACCTCTAATTCGCAAATGAAATGCTGTTTGTACATTAAAGCTATCATCTGCTCCAATATGGTGAATGGCAGCTGTATGCATAGCATGTATTCATCACTGAATAACCTTGTTTAGAACATTTGTCAGAAAGAAATCAACTAAGACACGCTTACCTAATAGGATGTTTTCTAATAGTATCTATGGACTTATTTGAAATTTAAATGCTTGACCTAAACATAAACATCAATTGCTGACATCTGTGAGATATGTTTCTGCCCGTCAGCGTTACTTATGTTACGTTTTATACGAAATTGCAGATAATGACTTTATAGATTGCATATTAGAATAAAACATATTTCCCAACCTTAAATTTATAATATAGATCTCTATTCTATGTGGTAAATTTCCATTTTTACACATTTGAAGCTGTTTATAACTTGCAGCTATAGTAAAATGAATATTTGAATATGCTTATTAGCATGTTACTTCTACAGGCCTACATATTGTCTATCCTTATTTTATACGGTAACATAGTGTACAGGCCTATTATGAAAAATTGACAACAGGAACCGTAGTAAAACATTCAGCCACAGCCCACTATTTGAATTGAGAAGTAGATTTTATGGTTATTAGCTATTGCTAAAAATCTGCAAACTGTCATATCAAAGTAACAGAATCAATCAAAATTACAAAACTCTCTTAAACCAGTTGTGTATTTAGAATAATATGTCTATAATTGAAGTTATTTAAAAAAGAATAGAAAAAAGACTCAAATATAACCTTAGCCTGACTTGTCGTCACGCTGTGTCGTCAGGCTTAGGTAAAATTTGAGTCTACTTTCCTCGCTTTTTAGTAATGTTATCCATTTATGCAAGGGACATTGTTGTTACCTACGTTACCTTATTTATATATTAACAACAACAAACTACCCATTGTAGTTGAATTTGTTTATATAGTTATTATTAAATTTCATTGTTGCAGAGATGAAGAAGACATTGTACATTCCAATGAAATGTAAATGGTCGGATAGAAAATCTATATGCCAGTAGAAGTTACATGCTAATAAGCATATTTAAATATTTATTTTACAATCTCTAACGCCTGTTACAAGTTATAAAATATACTGGACCACACAATCAAACAGAACCTTAAATATTGCATAATATATATATGGTTTCATCCATTTTTGCGCAATTTATATCAAAATTGAAGCACTCATTTATGAAAATGAAAGTAGAACTTCATTGGTCAATCATTCCCTTTTAATCATAAACTGATTGGGTGAATGTCTGCCATAACTCTTGACCGGTACAATGATTTCGGCAAGACCTCGTATATTAATTAAAGTACGTTCCTAAAACATTTTGCGTTGGAAGAGTGGTTCAGCATAGCTTCAAATATGTGGAAATAAAAATTCATCATTAAATTAGAAATCTTGTTTACACATTTAAGGTAGGGGACCATGGCTTATTCTAATATGCAATCTATAAAGTCAGTATCTGCTATTTCATAAAAATATGAAACATAAGTAGCTCTGACAAGCAGAAATACATCTCACAGATGTCTGCAATTTATGTTTATGTCTAGCTCAAACAAGAAAAGCTCAAATAACTTCATTAATACTATTCAAAAATATCCTATAACTCTTGATTATTTTTACTGTTTTGCAATGTTAGTAGGATAACGTTAATTGCAGGTCATTTACAGGAAAAGGACCAAAGAAAACTGAGCAAAACATAGGTTTCTACGTCCACAAGACATGTCTCTGACTGAAAATAGTAACCGAGGTTTTTTCCTGGGGGTACGGGAATATGGTTCATTCTTATATGCAATCTATAAAGTCATTATCTGCAATTTTGAATAAAATGTAACATACGCAATGTGTATGACTAAATCAAACATCTAAAGCTAAAAATATGTCATTGATAATATTGTAAAATATATTATAAGTCTTGTATTTTGTGTACTGTTATTTTCAATGTTGGTAGAGTAGCGTTAGTTACAGGCTATTTACAAAAAAATTGACCACAGAAAACTTAGTAAAAGAGTCACACACCTTAAACATAGTTTGCACTGCATTTATCCTTCATTCTTATTTCAGGGAAGAAACAAGCAAAGAGACACAATGCGGAAGAACATCACTGCGTGCATGTACTGCATTAGTTCTTATTCCTTAGTAGCTGTTGTTATTTACACTGTTATCTATACATTCGTCCCTTTGTCCCCAGTCCTACCATCTTATCACTCAACCACAGACGCACTCTCCAATGTATTTAAGTATATGTCACATGATCGTAACTCTACTAGCCTTGGAACAGCTTCGTTTGATATCAACATAACAGGAAATGGTGGGGATAAGAACATTCAGATATACGATATTTACCAAACTTGCAACATGAGCTACTTACGGAAATCCCAAGCATTATCATTTCAATGTTCGCACTTGATGACACTGGCAAAAAGTCTTGGTCGCACTGGGAACCTTTTGTTTCAATATGCGGCATTACTTGGAGTCGCTCACCGGCATAATTTCACAGCAGTTATAAGCCCAAAGTTTCCACTTATAAATGTCTTCAACTTGCCAAATGTAGCGGATATTGACACCTCCGGAATGGTTCTTTTAAGAGCTCGTAAATGCTGTACTTACAACAAGAAATTTGAGAAGATTGATATTAAACATAACTATACACTGTATGGCAACTTACAGTCGTGGCGCTATTTCTATGACATAAGCACTACAATCAGGCGTATTTACAAAGTAAAAGACATTTATTTGAAACCTGCAGCGGATTTCCTAAAGCGCTTTAGTCGCGAAGGAAATCCAAATGTTTGTGTTCACGTCAGAAGAGGTGACATGCTCCTACACCGCTTTAGTAAACGCGGATTCAGCGTGGCTGGACTTGGTTATATCGACAAGGCAATGTCCTACTTCAAAACAAGGCTGAATGATCCACTATTTATTGTACTAAGTGACGATAAAAGATGGTGCAAGTCAAATCTTAATAGAACCAACACCTTCATTAGTCCGTTTGATACACCATATGTGGATCTGGCGTTGATGACGTTGTGCGATCATGTAATTATTACTTCCGGAACGTTTGGATGGTGGGGTGCTTGGCTTTCAAATGGAAATGTTGTGTATTATAAGGACTTTCCACGTCCCAATAGCTCACTCGAGACTCAGACCAACAGACATGATTACTATCCTGCTTCGTGGGTTGGACTAGCATAATTAGGTCTCGTCAGGAGAAAAGCTGATTTTGTTGTATACAAACAACAAAGACACAGGTCAGCCTGTGTTATTAGAGTAATAGAGGAATTTACATGAGTGTTCATGTTTTTTTTGAATGTATTAAACGAGTTGAGTAAAAGTGATAAAATAAAATGCTCGGCAAGCCTCGTATTTTATCATGAGGAAAAGTGATAAAATAAAATGCTCGGCAAGCCTCGTATTTTATCACTTTTTCGCAACGGGTATCATAAATTAAATAATACAGGAGCACAAATGTTAGTTTATAATAATATTTATTAATCACATGACATTAAAATAACTTAAAATTGTATATTTGTCTTGAAAATGTCAATCTTTTTTTCCTCTTTTACGCAACGTTATAATGGACGCCATTACACTACGCTATTAAATCTGTAAACCGCTGGTGGTTTATCGATTTTATTGCATGGCGTTTTATCACTCCCAGACGTGACGTCATTTGATAATATTATCTAAACTTGCTGCATGCAAAATTTAAATACTGGTATCAGTGTAGGCCCCTGTGTCGAAATTTGCGCTACCATGTGTACTTTTTGGTAAACGTGATTCTTAGAGAAATATATAAATATATGCATTTTAAGAAAAAATGTTTGCAATTTTCTCTTGCTTTATTAACATCACAATGACGTCACAAAACGGGGTACCGTCTTTTCATATGAATCGAAGAGATTATATGTGGTAGTATTATTTACACCTAAAGTAATCATATTTTTGATGTTGGTTAAAAAAGTCTATAAAACACTACATGTACAATGAAAATTTGATACAATATAGACTTCACTTTAACGTGAAATAGCCGCCGACTTGACGTCAATGTGTAGGAAAAACACATTGCATACAAAACATGATTCTGGAAATTTGCGTGTTTCTTGCGCCTAAAATCAGATGAAAGCATAGCGGTATGTTATTGGCTAAGCTTTTTGAAACAAGTTAGCTCTCTGGCGGCTGAGACGTTTGACTGTTACCGCGTGTTAACTACGTTACCCCTCATTTTTATAAAAACATGTATTCAAGGCTGTTAAAGATACTTGAACTATTTAAATTGGCCAAACATTCATGTCATATACAAGAGCATTTCATTCCCTACAGGTATTTATGTTTATAAAATTAATTTGGGTCCATTATAATGTAAAATATGCTACTTTTTAAATTTCTCCCAATAAAATTATTGGAGTTCTGTTAAATAAAATCATTGGATAAGCTTCTCAGTTAACTTTTATGTTTCAAATACATGCTCCAAAAGCCAAGTAGTGGACCAGTTTGACTGCAAACAGCTTGTTTTATCACAAATACTTCAAGAGTGTTTATAAAGTATTAAATATGATGACGCCAAATAAAACAATGAATAAGGTAAGAATACTTTTACCCTATGATTTAGCATGAAATTCTATATGAAAACCTTTAAACATCATATATGAGCATTCTGTTGATAAGCAAGAGTGAATGGCTATACTCAACAGCGTTACTGGTGTAAAATATTGTTTTGTAGTTTGCATGGAATTATGTAAGGTATATTACAACATTCAAAAACGTATATATACATTGCTTTATTCCATATAGTATACGTCATACTAGGATATTTTATTTAATCTCAAAACTGACTGTGCTTGATAGATAAATATATATCAAGATACCAGTCGGTCTGAAAAAGGATTTATCAGTTTGTATTAAAGGTCTTGTGAATCTTCAAAAAAAAAAGTTTTTAAAACTCCTATTGATTGAAAAGCCAGTATGAGAGAAACAGAATGTCGAAAGCCCCATCAAAAATATCAAAAAAGGTTCTAGTTATGAAGGTTTCAAAATGTGATTAGCTTTTTAAAATATTAAATTCTATATATTTCATATATTTTTACATTATTTAATATTTTATTTGCTGTAAATGATTCAATATGTTAAAATACAACATTTGCATATATAAGCTTGATTATGCTGTTTTTAATTCCTTAGAAATCACACTACATAGAATATGACATCATTTCAAAACAATACTTTGGGCGCGGCTTATATGCTAATTTGCATTATTTTGAAACTTGTATAACTTCTGACTCGGTAAGTTCAGTAAGTTCTGATTTTTTATCATTGTACATTTACATAAGCTAAATAGTCTATATTTGAACTTTTATATATTTACAAAAATGATTTGCCCAAAATTTTAGATTTTAAAACTCGTAAACAAAGGAAGTGATAGCACTAAAGTAACAATACTTAGAAAGATACATTTCCTATTTTCTGTAAAATTCGTTAAAACATATATAAACTAGTTGGGGAAAATAAAAAAAAAAGAGAAATTTGAAGTTTAATCTCTTTGCCTATGTATGTTTAGAATAATATATATATATATATATATATATATATATATATATATATATATATATATATATATATATATATATATATATATATATATATATATATATATATATATATATATATATATATATATATATATATATATATACTCGCAGGTTTTAATGTGCAACCCAGAATTGGTATGAATCAGTCGTTAATTTGGCTGCACTATCACGCGACATTGCCGATGACGTCACATGGCTACATACAGCATCCAGCACCTTTCTGCACAGTTAAATGAAGCTTTTTGATTATTTTTTATGTTTCAACTGTGGCGTGTATGATACCATATCACCAAAAGAGTTTATAGACTTTTTCTAATTAAAAGTAATTGATAACTTCAAAATTTCGAAAATAAACGTCAAATTTGAGCATCGATGTATAGCTCCTTTTTAGAAACATCTCTATAAGTTACCTTTATGCAAGCTTTCATTACTGATATTGACTACATACACTGGCAGTCATTTGGGAAAGATGTTTTGATGTAAATCATGGCAGGATATTTGCTGTCAAGTGATCCAGAACGTCTTAGAAAATTACTTTAACGCCACTTGCACAATTCAAAAGACACGTGATACAAGCGTAATGTATGCATAATCTGTCATTTGTGTATGCCCTCAACCTCTTTTAATAAAACCGAGACGAATCTTTGAAAGGCCCAAGACGTTGAATTTTATAACTAGACTATAGTAATCAGAGTGGGTGGGGTATGTCGGTATTTTTAAAGGGGTGTAATTTTGAGTGTACCAAACTGTCAATTAATTTCTAATCGTTCAATGATGAATTTTCAATCATAAAAAAAAGCAAAGGACGTAAATCTGTTGAGTCAGGAATCAAAACTAATGCGTGTTAACTTGCAGCTGAATTTGTGTCCTTCAAAATCGACCACCCCTGTCTTAAAACGGATACTTTTTCAATACCTTCAAGTAAAGTTACAACCATAAAATTTCTAGGACACACTACCAACTGGTCAGACTATGAAATGCAATAACAATTATCTCGCTGACATTCTCAGAGTTTGTGAAATAAAGGATTTAATCCAGGTGATGCGTCTGGGGAAGTGTGGAAGGGGCTGTCCTGGCAACGTTTTTTACATTAACGTATTTCACATAAGGTTGTATGGACTCCTCGAGAAACAATTGGTTCTCAAGGGTGGTCCGTACCAGAATTTCTAAGGAAACCTATAGACATATGTGATTTTTCAGGGTTGGGGTGGGTCATGGACCCCCTGTCGCCCCCTCTTTACCGCCTATGAAGAGCAGTGGTAGTGGTCATGGTGTGCGCATGTTTGGCCATTCCCGTTAATTACGGCGGATATGGTAGTTCTTATTCATCATAACCAATGCATTGTTTAAGAAATGACTGTAGAAATTCATTAAACATGAATTACGATTTAAAGAGAGAAAAACGTTAGCATATCGGATTTATAAATTACAGATCAAATTTATAAAAGTGGCAATTTATGAAACGGATATCAAATTTATATTAGTTTGCCTTATTATTTTGCGGAACGCACTGTTTTATCACGCGTTCTTTAATTAATATTTTCTGAGTCTTTCACGCTAAGGTTTACTTGTTGACGCAAGTATTAAATAATTGAGAAATTCTTTGGCACCGATCGTTTGCATCTTCTGCTTTTAGCTCACATGGTTATGATTGTTGGATGTCCGTCGTTTGTCGTCAACAGTGCGTCAAAGGAAATATCCTCCAAAACTACTGGCTGCATTTAGATCAAATTTGGCAGGAAAGATCTTTATATGGATCTCTTTTATAAAGTTCAACAAATGGTATTAGTCCGTTGCATATCTAGGTCACATGGACTAACTAAAATAATTTTGCGAGACGAAAAATTCAAAAATAATCTTCTTTGAAGCCACAAGGCATAGAGTGCTGATGTTTTATCTTGTACCATCTAGATGTCCTCTACCAAGTTTGTTAAAATTATGCGCCTGGGACATAAATGGCTCCATCCGGTTGTCACATGTTTCCATAGGCTTAAATAAGGAACACCTGAAAAAATCGGATTGTCTGAGACCACTAGGCTTAGAGCTCCGCCTAGAGCATATATATTTGGTATGTAGCTTCATGCTGTGGTCCTTTACCAAGTTTGTTCAGATTATGCCTCTTGGGCCATAAATGGTCCCATCCCAGGGTAATATGTTTTACATAGGCTTAAATAAGGAAAACATGAACAAATATGCTTGTCTGAAACCACTAAGCATAGAGCCTTGATATTTGGGTATGATCTAGCTAGTGGACCTCTACCAAGTTTGGTCAAATTATACCACTTGGGCAATAAATGGCGACATGAAATGCAACAATGTTTTTACATGAGCTAAGGATATTTTCAAACTGTCTTACATTTCATTTATATCTTTTATGTGACGATTGGCAGGGCTGTCAGGGGCTCGCAAACATGAAGAAGCGAAGCGAAGAGACATTTTCTATTTTGCTAGTTAAAAAAGTATAGCATGATATGATATGTTTGAAAGATATACACCTTGAAAGGAAAATGGAACCATATGTAAAATCTGAATGGGGATATCAAGTCTATATAAAATCATTTCGAAGTAATCGAAGGGGGGAGGGGTAATGATTATTTCAAATAACGATTTGAATCAACAATATAACGTACAAGATAGATCCAGATGGAACCCGTATTATACTTAACATGACAATATAAGGCAAAGTAGTTACATTAGTTAACATATACAGACCAAATGAAGATAACCCACAATTCTATCAAAATCTTATAGAAAACTACTCAGAATTGGACAATGAAATATTAATTATTTGTAGGGTTATATCATTTACCCTCGTGAAAGAAAGTTAGTATTAGAAATAATGGAGGAAAATAGCCTTGTTGACGTGTGATGATCATTTAACGAAGATGAAAGGGCATATTCACGGAAGAGAATGGACCCAGTGAGAAAATGGGCACGTCTTGAGTACTTTTTAATATATAAAATTTGTTTAGAATTTGTAATGGACACATATAAAAAAATAAGTGAGTATGATCAAGAAATACAACAATCACATACTGCAGACCAACCCACGGTACTGTGAGGGAGCGTCACAGAACACGTATAGTAACAATACATCTGTAAGAAAATAATAGCAATACAACCAGCTTTCTCTTCCTCTTCAATATGATTGCAAAACTAGAGTGAACAAAACGTAATGCATAACAATACAAATACAAGCACAGAACTCCCACAAACAATACTGGTTATAGAACCGATTATTCTTCCATTTTATTAAAACTAAAATATATTAAAATGTATTAATAATGAACTAATTAGGGTCTCGGGGCTACTGGAAATTTAAAATTATTCTGCTAATACATAAAGATTACATACAATTAGTGAACTATACTATTCAAGAAGTTAAAGATACATATAAAACAAAGATGAACACGCTATTAATAATATAAAATTAAGTGTAAACGACAAACTCGTCCTGGAGAAATTATCATGATCATCAGGGATAATACTATTTAGTTTAGTTATTGTAATAAAAGGAAAGATACAGAAATGAAAATAAATCAGAAGCGGGTATAAGACAATAGAAGAAGAAATAAGTAAACATTAATAACATAAATACTATTGATGAAGAAACTTAAGTGCAGAAGAAAAATGAATTTATTGAATTAAGAAGGAGAAATGTTACATTTTCGAAGTGGGTACAAAGATCTAGGAGAAAAACCATCAATGTATTTCTTTAACTTAGAAAATAGGAACTATTATAAAAAAAGTAATGATTAAATTAATGAATAAAAAGGGGGAAGAATTTTATGAAACTAAAGATATTTTAAGATGTTAAAATATTTCTATCAGAGCCTTCATTGTAACCAAACATATAGTGATGAAACGCTACAAAGAGACTTTCAAGGAGAAACTTTCAGCATATTTTCAGATGAAAAATCATCTTCACTGGAAGAAGAAACTTACTCTTTTTGGACGCATAAATATCATGAAGTCATTGGCGTTATGAAAATTAACATCACTGTTTCTGTTATTACCAAATCCTTGTGTTTTTTCAAATTCGTATGGAAAACAGGCCCTGATGGGATAGCTAGGAAACTTGCTATAAAAATATTATCTTCTGACATATTAAGAACGCCTTATATATATTCTTTGATTAAGGCTTTAAAAATGTTTTACTCACCATTCCAAGGAGGTACTTTTTTGTGGAGTTTATATGTTGTTTTTGTCTTGTGTTTGCTATGCCTTTATGCGCGTCTACTTATATGTGCCTTGTGGTCACCTGCTGGGAAAGGGTTGACCTCTAGGCTCTCGTTTGTGGTGTCTGACTGTGAATTTGTCGCTTTCCCATTGGTATCCTGGGTCAGATGTGGTACTTGATATATCGATTCCTAATAGTTGAACCCTTACTTACTTTTAAAACTATCTTTGTTGGTGAGAATAATTCAACAAGCAAATAATACAAACTGACACATTCTCAACCTAAAGTTTTATCACTATGAGGAAAATATGCAAGGAACCTAGTATTCAATATAAGTAACCCATTTTGGAAAGATGTTCTGATTAATTGGGCAGATTTCTGTAAATTAGCAAAATTAGAAGAAATTAAAGCTACGCTCAGCGCACCATTGTGGTTTAATGCACACTAACATAAGCAATGGAAAGAACTTGTATGTGAACAACTGAGGTAGTTACGAAATTAAAACCATAGGGTTGGAGAACCAATATAGAAACATCAGCGATAAAGAATGGAAATTGAACAATTCTTCAATTTAAGACATAAATAAGTAAAACTAGCCAATTTTCATTTCAATAACTAGTAAAAGTTTTGTGACAAACTCGTTTTCATTCAAAATCAAGAAGATAAATAATAATAATTATGGATGTCCTTACTGTAACGCACACAGGGAAACTATAGAACACTGTTTTTAAACTGTGCTAAGGTAAAATGTTTCTGAAACAACTTTCAACATTTGTTTAACATTAACTGCAATATAATTTTGCAATTAGATGATACATCACTTGTCTTCTCATCACAAAAACCAAGAAGCATAGAAAATGATATTCTATATATGTTTAGCAAAATATTATATAATTATACGAGAACAAGTTTACAAGGACTACCTTAAGCATATATAATTTTATTTCATTACTTAAAATTGTTAGCAAAAGTACATTGCAAGTATGCATAACCAGTTTGCTAAGTTTATGACCAAATGGTCAAAAGTATATATAATTTAGTAATAATTAGTATTTAGGCTAAACTCGTGACAAAATATAGAAAATACTTGAAATAGAATAACAACTTTAACATCGAATATATGGGTCTTCACTATGTTTTAGAACAGTGTGTATGGTGTTCTTCTTTACAGAGTTTCTTGTTTCACAATATTACCTTTTTGATTCCCTTTTGAGTTTCATGTAATATCCAGGACAGAGTGGTGGAATTATCTATGTCCTTAATTCTTCTCCCCCCTCTTTTTCGTTTTTCCTTTTAGTCTATGTCGAATGGGCCAAAAAAATGGTCCCGTGTAAATTTCGTGACGATTTTTGGCGACCTATATAAAATTAAACTTTTGGGTATTTGCAACAATTTCCACCAGTTCGCCCATCTGAGTTCGGCGTCTGGTCCGAGTAATGACGTCATCAAAATGGCGGCCATCGCACAATTATAATGCGTATGTATTTAAGAAAAATTAAAGTATGTTGGCAAAATAAACGTTTTTGTTAATAGATTTAATGCCAGTACTGCTCCAGATTTTAAACAGAAACAATATTTACACATACTTCTACTTTGGAATGCAATAGGCCATCTTGCTCATGAGCATAGAGCATGAGTCACATCGTAGCATATGTCGAAAAGAACACAATTTGGCCCCGTGTAACTTTCGTGACGATTTTCGGCGAACTATATCAAATTAAACTTAGAGGCATTAGCAACGATTTTATCCAGTTCAAACATCTGAGATGCGCTTCTGGGGTAAATAGTGACGTCATCAAAAGGGCGGTCACCGCGCTATTGATACGAATATTCATAGTATATGTATTAAAGTATGTTAGCCAGACAAAGTCTTTTATAGTTAAGTGCTCGTGTCGCTCCCAATTGTTAATAGAAACTACATTTTACATTATTGTTCATGCCCGAGGGTGTTCATATTTGGCATAGTAATTGGCTATTGATCGTAGACTATAACAAAGGTCTCAGATCTGATCACCGATATGGCCTTTGAATCGAAGATTAAAGTCAGATATACTTAGAATCTATCTGACTTATGGCTAGTAACACGAACTCCTCTTTTATGTTTTGACTAAGGGTGTTCATATTTTGCACAATGGTTGCCTGTGGTGTGTAGATTACAACACAAATTTAAGATCACCGATATGACTTTGGAGTCAAAGGTCAAGGTCAAATATATTTAAAATTTGCCTAACAGCTCTTAAAGCAAACTCCACATTCATAAATCCACCAACCCGAAGTGTCTATTCGTCCGTTTATCCATAACTCTTGTATCTCATTAAACCTTTAAAAATTCTCTAAGCTTTGGTCAAATGTTCACCTCAGTTAGACGGTGTGCAGAACCCATGACTCAATTACGCAGACTCAAAGTACAGGTAATGGAATTAACCTTCAATTGCGCGTATGCTCCATATCTCCTCAAACCCTTGAAGGATTATCAATTCACTTTGATAGGATGTTCAGCTTAGTGCGAGGGTGTGCAAAACACATAGCTCAATCATGCAAACTCAAGGCCAAGGTCACAGTTGAAGGTAATGGAATTGAACATTGAATTTCATGTGCACCCTATATTTAATTTTGGTCGAATATTTGTCTAAGTTAGATGATGTGCGAAGCGTGTAATTCAACCATGTCCACAAGGGCGTAGTCACCAGTGATGACCACAAGTTTGAGCCTTTAATTCTATGTCCGCACCATATCGCCTTTACCATGAAATGATTTCATATAATATAGGTGAAATGTCCGGTTCAGTGAGAGGATATGCAAAATGTATGACAACACTGTGGCTAAAGCTCTATGTAAAAATTTAAGGTCACAAGTTTGAACTTTTGAGATCCTTGCTTTATGTCAGAAGGATTTTCATTTTAACTTTAGTCAAATATTTAACTCATTGAGACTGTATGTAAACATTATGTTTCATATATGCCAACTCAAGGTCACGGTTGAAGGTCAATAATTTGAAAATTTGATTTCATGTTTGCAGGCCCCCTAGTGGAACCTTTAAAATCTTTAGAAACCTTTATTTTGGTTGGAATCCTTTATAACCTTTTATTTTGCTGAAAAACCTTTAATAACCTTTATTTTGGTTTATAAACCTTTAATTTTTGCAAGATCAGTTTGAACATAAGTAATAGACCATAAGTATGTCGACAAAAAATGTCTGACAGCCTTTGTTTTTCAGAAAGCTGTATTCATCCTCAGACCATTGTGTCTAACCTAACTCTTGCACCAGGGTGACTCTATAGTGGTCTGATAGTCAGTTTTCCCGAGGCTCCAGATAAGGCAGCAATAAAAAAAAAGAGTGAGTTAGGGTAAATATTTATGCTTTTGGGGTTTTCTTGCTTTGTATCCATGCTAAACAGCAGCTGTCATTTCAGAATAACTAGTTTATCCTAATCACACTTTTCCTAGCCTAGCTTAACCCAATCATTTCACATGTACTCTGTGCTCACTGACAACTAGTGAATGAATGTGTCATACCTGGGAATAGAACCTGCAAAACTCCTGAACATTAGGCTGGACGCACTACCAACTGCAACGGTAGTCTGTAAAACCTGGGCTCGTCCGTTGAACTCTGTGCTCAATTTATTTTGGGCTCGGGTGAACAGGGTTCACTCGGGTGAAGTGTGCTGATTTTTAAATGTTAAAGTCTTAGGTTGTCAAATCTGAACAGTGGTATCTACACACGACCGAGACTAATGCAGATATATGCATATCTTTCTTAATCTTTGTTTAAAAAGGGCATACAATATAAATGGGAGCAACATCCTCTGAAATTTTTCAATTACTGAAGGTAAAATTGCCCCTACAGAATGAACAGAGATGGCTTCTCCTGCTTTCTTGGTTTTCAAAATTTTCCAGGGGAGCTCCAGGTGTCAGTCATATTCATATAGTATGGTCTCAAATTCATCAAAACAAAGGAGCCGCTGTACTCCTCGCCTTGTAAACCAGGGGTCGTGTGTTTCACCTCCGGCTTCACTAGTCTGTCAGATGAGAATTTAAGCTGTGGTCCCGTCTCGATATGACCTTAACTGTTGTCGGGACGTTAAGCACAAACAAACAATCAAATAAACAAAAGGAAACAGAAAAACACTCAATTTCAGCATGATGTCCAACAGGATAACAAGTACAGTAATGAGTTCTGGGTCAATTTTATTGAATCGGAAGCCCCCAAAAAAGGGCTCCAGTGATCAGAAAAAAAGAAACACGTCATTGTCGTATCAGAAGACATCAAATCGATTAAATAAAGACAAAAAATGATCCCAGCAAGAAATTCCCACATAACTAGTGCTTTGCATCTAATTACTTATGTATATATGTGCATAAGTAGCACTTAAGCGGCCATTTTGATGACGTCATCATTCAGTCCAGACGCAGAGCTCAGATGTGCGGACTGGTTTAAATTGTTACATATTAACCAAAGTTTATTTTGATATAGGTCACCAAAAATCGTCACAAAATTTACACGAGATTAACATTTGACAAATACTTTAAGGTCAAATGTCGTGTACGATAACAGCTCCATAATTCGGCTCTAGGCCTATTTCAATGAAATAAGGACCCCAAAATAGATTTTGTTTCCATTCTAGGGTTATAAACCCTAATTCACTTCATATTTTGTATATAATGTCCCCAAATTAACTAAACCAGAACAAAAATCACTTAATTTTGCACGAACTTTCTACAGGATAACAACAAAACTAATGGGATCTGGGTCAATTTTATCGATTTGGGAGCCCCAAATGGACTCTAGGCCTTTGAAAAAATGGGATACATCTTTTTCGTATTGTTTGACGTCCAATCAGTTAAATAAAGACGTAAACTCATTTCTAACAATAAATTCTCCCCAACTATTGCTTTAAATACGATGTCTTATAATGTGTACAAAAGTAGCACTATAGCCGCCATTTTGATGACGTCATTACTCGGACCAGACGCGGTACTCAGATGGGCGAACTGGTTCAAATTGTTACATATGACCCAAAGTTAATTTTGGTATAGGTCGCCAAAAATCGTCACAAAATTTACACGGGATGCCCATTCGACATAGACTATTTCTTTTCTGCATACTAGTTAAGTCAAAAAGGCACAGCAAAACAAATCCTTATGTTTTTTTGCCAGACCGTCTAGGATATTTCATGAGACAAATGTGATTATGTTGTAGATAAATGCTAATAGTGAACTTATACACAAGAAAAGATATCTTCAGCCAGTTTCTCTTTGCAGCCAATATCTACATGTGAATGATAACTGCAAAAATATTTAATATTGCTTCAGATTTACTGATTGGACTAAGGGTCAAATGTACTCAAAATCGTTCATCAGGCCTCGAGTTTGTAAGACTTTTTTATGCTCAACTCACCTATGCACAAAATCTAAACTGCGCATAAACACTAAAATATCGACATACGTAAAAAGAAATTTCTTGTTTTAAGTCTCTCAGATGTTGTAGTTATCATGCTGATAAATGTTAAAATTCCAACAATTGATGGCATTTTAACAGTTTCTGAGCAGAATGAATTTCGTGCTATGCTGAGTTGAGTATTGAGTTATTTTTATAACCTCGGGGGCTGGGCTTGCAACGTGAACTCCTCTTTTATTTTATGACTGAGGGTGTTTATATTTGGCTAAATGGTTGCCAAGGGTGTCACATTTAGCTAAATGGTTGCCTATGGCGTGCTGTGTAGATTACAACGCCAAAGACAAACATCGTGTCAGAAATATACATCTTTGGTCAAAAAAGGAAAGCGGAATTTTGCAAGGAGCAAAATCGACTGATGCAAGGACAGATACACTGACCGGATCAATCACAATATATGAAATAATGCTAATAGAGGTCACCAACGCCAGGTGAATTTGCCAGACTAATGGCAAAGCCATTTATAAACGTGTACAACAGCGTGAAATATGCAAAAATACGCAACCTGAGTGCAAATTTGCACACGTTTGACACTATGCAATAAAATTGATAAACCACTAATGGTTAACAGATGTCTTAGCGTTATGCAATGACATCCATTATAACATTATAACGTTGCGTTAAGATGACAAAATCTTAACGTTTTTTCACGCCAAAAATGTGATTTTTAATTAATCATGTGATAAAGAGAATCTAACATTCGACCTCATATTTTCGCGAGGATTTTCCCAAATGTGAAGTTTTGCAAAAAAAAAAAAAAAAAAAACTCGCGAAATAAAAATCATTCTCCCTCTTAGTAACGTTACTGATGTACGTTAAGTCGTGGGAATTTTAACGTCGCAAGTATGTACATTTAGGGGATAACTGTATTCAAAATTTTCATTTGGAGAGTTATATTGTCAGATATACGGTCAGATATTGAGTTTTACTGCAACGCGTAAGCGGACTCGTAAACGTGATTTTCGAACGTATATCCGAAGATATACCTCCCCAAATGAAAATTTTGAATATGGTTATTCCCATTTTAATGCACTTCTGTAGTTTTGTCTTATAGCCGCATAAAGCCGCACGTCATCCAACGAAATGTAAAACTATTTCTGACAGTATATCACAGGATATACTGTCGCAAATTTTTGACATTATCCAATTAGATGTCTCGTTACAAAATCAAGTGCGAGGGGCATTTGGAAAGTTCTAAGCATGGCATCATAACTCCACAATGCGTTGATAAAATGCTATTAAATAATACATTTTTGGAAACTAGAATTCAACGGCTACTTGATGGTTTAATTTTTGTCGAAAATGGACTCGGCGTGCACGTGCAGCGCATGCTCAAAATGAGTAGGTTTTATACACTGGCTGAAATTTTAAGCAAAATATTTGTAAAAAAACGAAGGAAATTTGGGGACCTTACTTACGACCATGGTTTGACAAATTTACGATTTGGTGTTAGCTTAATTTTAATTAAAATATAATATGCGAACACTGCTTGCACGCTTTACACCTTTACATTCAGAAAATGTTGACTGAAAGAGAAATGGTTAACTTTCAAAAATAGCACTTTTTTCGATTTTTCTTTATACTTTTACTATAAATTGTGTCACTACAGGAGCACGAAAAAATGCCAATTGAGTATATGTTTTGCTTTATTTGTAGCGAACAATGCATGGAAATAATTTCGTCACGCAAAAATTGTAGCTTGTTTAGTTCTGTATTCAAGAAAAGTATTCCCAATAACACTACTCCTACTTTTCAAGAAGTGGGTTGGGTAACTTAACCCCTCACATTTTGTCGATGGCATAAGAACTTCTCATGGTATCTCGTTAACCATAACGAAATTGATTGATTTCTACTCTGAAGGTATTTTTACTTTTTTGTTTGCCACCGTTTTCAATTGAAATGAACCAGAACATCAACTCACAGCTAAACTTACTCTGACCCAAGGAAAGATTATAAGAGTTATCTTCCCTTTGTTCTGGTTTACAACATATATTTTGGTTTCAATACAAAGAACACAAAGTGTACTTGACAAAAATACCAACGCATGTCATTTTAAACTACTGTCGGTTATATATTTTCAAAAAAGGTGCATTGTGATATGCGATTTTTAGTCGAAATAAATAGCACATTGCTTTGCTTTCTAGACGGTTTTGGCATTGCTGTTCTTATTTTTAGTTATTAGAAACATCCAACTCGGTCATCAATTGTATAATAACTGTACCAGATTGTGACCTACCAAATAGTACAAAATTATCTAATTTCATGAACTATTGTAAATGTTCTGCACACTTTTCAAAAGGTAAAATGTAATATTTTCCACTGAAATATTGCACTTTCCAGTATACAAACAGTACATGTATCCACAATGATATAATTCGTGTCTGCGTTATAATATGTTCATTGAATTTGTGCCATAACATAGAGGAAAGATAGTTCTTTAAAATGATATCAAACATGATAGGGTTTGAAAATCGGTTTCTGAGATAGGAGAGCATGCTAAGAACTTTTCAAATGCCCCTCGAGTGCATTATAATTGTATTTTAACGCAGCTAGCGAACATATAATTCAGTATGTATTGTCCAACCAACAGAATGAAGGTAGATACAACTGGTCAGACTATGTAGTCCGACAGAAATATTGATAAAAAGGTAGCTTGTGGCTTGTTTATATAGTTCACAAGAAAACAAGTGATTTGAATAGCTTTTGGCTGCGAAAGCAATGAGTAACTCTTGGTTATGTATCTGCGTTGTCCAACAGATTGGTAGTAGATGAATGTACTTTGTGGTATAGTCCAGCCAAATGTAGAGCGATCAATGAGGTTTCAGCTTGGTTTCATTCTCAAAGTTTTTACAAGCACAAAAGAAGGATTCAGGTTTCATTTTTCCCTTTTCTGACTGTGATGTCAGTGAACTTGGTTCCGATTGATGATGTCTAGAAGTAAAATAGAGATACAATATTACACTCGTATCATATAGTGACTTGATAGTTAAAAGAAATGTGTTCCTTCCTTTAGTGTATTCGTTGTAAATTGACAGGAAAGCATATTATCATTAGTGAAATATGTCACCACTCAAGATAATTTAGCTTTTACAAAAAAGTAGCTCTGGTAAAAATGATATCTCACTTGTGAAATTTTTTACTCCTGGAAGGACAGTACCTTTCATATAAGCTACATCGTTGCATGCTAACCTGATAAACGTTGCCTATTTCATGGCACGTGTCTTTATTAGGTCATCATGACGTTTCATTTGTCTATTTTTGAGTGGCCGTTTTACACAGGTTTTACTGTATTCTTGCTGACGTGTGGCTGCCAATATTTTGTGTCTCTTCCTCGTGCTGCCAAGAGTTGTTCCTTGGTCTATGATTGTCGAATCATCTTGCCATACTCACCTGCTTTTTCATGAAAAAAACTGTTGCAATTTCAATTTTATATTTCAAATAATAGTCTACTCAGACGTTTAGAATGATGTAGTTTTAGTTAAAGCTGCATTGCATTTAACCCTTTATGCACTAATGGATTCATCCTTCTGGTTTGATACAATCGATTTTGGTTAGGTCGTTGTATATATCGATGGGTTACAGGCTATAATCTCCAATTGAAAATTGTATTTATTTCTCTGAAGATCATTTTTGTCTTAGCAATTAGTAAAGACCAAGATGAAATGCCGCATCCTGTGACATTTCACCTGAGTCTTCACTGTTTGCCAAAGTACGTATTTAGAAGTCAAAAGTATATAGGAGTTAAGTCACACCAACGAATATGTATACTGAATTTTGATGATTAGTTCCAAGCATATAAGAACTGTATAAAAGGTACTACTGTGCTTCTAGGTTTTATGTGACCCTCGTTTTTCTTTTATTTAACAACTTTAATCCTTTCTTGTACAATCGGATCGACTTTTAGCATGTGGACGTAAATGCACACCGCGTAACTAAATTTATTTTTTTGGGCAGCCCTTATTTTGAACTAAGGCCCATATTATATATATAAGCCCTGTAAATTAGAATAACTTAGTCTTTTTACTTGAGATAGATACCAATGTTCGCTTCTATATTAGTTATAATAAGCTTAATGCACGAATTTTAAATCACTGATCAGAGTTTATTTTTATATCAATTAGGTAGATTTAGGACTAATTCAATCTTGTGGAACAAAAACACCCCGAATTGCCATCTTATCATAGTCCATATAAAAGACCATATTTAAGTGAGAAACATATATCTAATTACGCGGTCTATATCTAATTCCATTTATTTAGTTTCTTTTTCATTTAAAATCACCATTAAGAAATAAACGGCATAAAACAGTGGCCACGATAACCTCGAAGCACAGAAGCTGAAAAGCGTAAGTCATATACCGGGTCATCAAGTCTGAGTCAAACTGGATAATTCGCAGTTTAAATTACACTTACCCGTCGTACATCATGGTCGATGCTGATGACTGTCCATACCAGAAGTCATGCATGGTTCTCTGTGGCATGTTGTATGCCATCAAAGGGGGTACCATGGAAAATCCAGCATAAAAGTTCTGTCGAAGCCTTCGGTTGAAATCTACTGATATGTTGCTATCCTGCAGTTACAAAATATGGCCATGGCAATAACGATCAAATGGGGTCATCGGTGGCAAAAGTGGGTAGGGGGGTGGGAAAACTGTGGCGAAATGGAGAATATTTTTTTTAATGAAAACCTGGCATGTGGCAGGTATGACTGATAAAGCATCTAAGAGTATGTTACTTTAGCATTTGTTTTGTCCAGAAGCGTTGTTGGAAAAAATAAATGCATGCTGGCAAAGTGTTTTAGAAGAAGAAATCCTTAAAGCTGAGATGGAAAAAAGAATGGTTTTCATTGTAAAGAGTCATTTTAATAAGGTCATACCACCATCTGATACAGTCATTTGTGGTGGTAAATGGGCAAGGAGAGGTCAATAATATACATAATGTGCCATTGGGAGTATGTGTTATTTTTGGTGCAAGAATACAAAAACTTCTTCATAGTATGCAATCTGTTGAAGAGCTAAAAACAAAATATAAAGCCAAAACCTAACAAATGCAAACTGGAAAAAAACTCTCAAGCCATTGCAAATATTATATGGTGTGGTTTTTAAAAGGTCGGGTCACATACTCATAGTATTGCAGATTGAGATAGTTCTGTATTTTCTATGTTACAGGCAAAAAAGTCAATATGGGGAAGAGCAATGTAAATATAAATTTAACAAATTTAACGCCAAATTATTACTTTAAAAAGTATGCGTATATAAAGGTCACACGTCTGACAAGACACCATGCAAAAAGGTTTCAAACTTGATCAGGTGTAAAAGAAAAACATTGAAAAAACGTCAAACTGCATTTTAAGTCTGGAAGATTATCATTACAATATTTTGAATATGTTAAGCCACTATTCGGTAGTCTTGCGAGTCAAACCCTCGAAAATCAACAAATAACGTCCCTGAAGTAATAATGTACTAATGTTACGTGTATGTCAAAATGGGCTTTTGGCAGGTCGCCACAGTAACAGAGTAATACGTGCGGCAAAGATGTTTGGTTGCTCTCGCGCTATTGCTCATAGCCTCATGAGACGGTTTGAGCAGACCGGATATCTAGCGATGTACAGGATCGACGCGACGTAAGAAAACCGCGCCAAAACAAGACCATTAATTTACGCTCACGCATTGACGTAAGCGGTTCTAGTCGGCAACAGTAGATGCTACACAACTCAACGTTTCATACCAGACATAAGCAAGAACAGGAATAAATGATTTTTGATTTTTCATTTTGACCCCTTACTCATTCCCGCGTGACGCTACCAGTCAAACACACGACGTTGCAGATATGTTTCAATTACATAGATCTATTGCAAATTGAACTCCCATTAATTCGATATGCTTTTTTATTACATAGGATAGGTATTGGCGGAGTTATACTGATTAAATAAGTGTACTTTTTGTTTGTTTGATTTTGATTCTTGAACTTACGTCCCATCAGCAATCTTTCATTTATATAGGGATGGGTCTTTCTTGGTTTAACCAGTACTAAGCTAGGATAAATGTGTCTTGCTCAAGGACTACAACACAATGACGCCTGTGAGGCTCGAATCCGCAGCCCTTCGGTCTTGAGTCAAGCACTATACCACTGAGCCACCGCGCTCCCGAAAAAATAGTGTGTAAAGTTTCTATTTTTGTACAGTATATTATAGGCTGAAGAAATGATCAACTCCATATTGTTGTTTTGATATTAGCCTATATAAAAGCTAAAATAAGATTTTGTGTTTCTTTTTCTTTCATTTTTTTTTCTACTTTTTGATATTGCATTTTTATGTCACAACCCTTTCAAAATAAAAGACTGCTTTCTTTTAAATTCCATTCCAATAATAAAACAGTACAATTTTCTTTATTTTGCAATTTTAAAAAAATACTTAATAATCAGTTTACCCATAGTCCGCCAGTTACGATTATTTTATCAGCTCTCTCATCTGCTTATGTTTCTATGTGACCTATGTGTATATTGCAAAACAATATGGACCTAGATCTGACTGCTCCGAAGGGACCAATCTGATATATACTTAAACGCAAAAGTTTTGCAACCGTTTAATATCTGTGTTTTCTTCAGTATGGTCCAAGTTAGAATTTTCATATAATTATATTTTATGCTCCTGCAAAATGCGGAATGATTTACCATTAATCGGTTTTGATCATACTCTTCATTCTGACGTTATTATGACGTCAGTGTTTTTCAACAAGTTATGTCTAGCATAAAGATTGTTATCTCGATTTGAAAACAAACCGTGGGTGCTATGTGATAGCCAGATGTCGTATCTGACGGAAAACATTTTAAGGTTTAACAATTAACGTTTATCAACGTTCAAAGTCGCTGCATGTCTTTGTTAACTTCAACCAATTTATCAAAATTGTTCATTTTATTCCGTTATGTCGCGCGATACTTCTGTCTTCTATGCAATGTGTTGAAGGCTTTCAC
This sequence comes from Loripinus fragilis, assembly GCA_964019695.1. NCBI lineage: Eukaryota > Metazoa > Mollusca > Bivalvia > Lucinida > Lucinidae > Loripinus > Loripinus fragilis. The sequence goes on from OZ026518.1 coordinate 36,475,949, forward strand.
TTGTGACATTAAAAAACTCGATTATTGATATTCAGTTGTGCTTAAACGGCCAATTACGTCAAATATTGAAGGCTTTACGTTGACGTAATGAACGTTACCAAATGCATAAAATAACCTGCTTTGATTTGTCTGCCCTTCTGCTTTTGAAAACGGATAACGGTTAAACACCTTTTCCAAATAGAAATTAAGGTGGTGTAACACTGTGAGTCGATAAAATGTAAGGTTTTGCAACTCTGTGACTTTTCAAATTAGGGTTGCCTTACATTTCTTGTTGAAGATCGGCAATCGTCAGTCTCACTGGTCTGATTTTCATGTTGTTTGGACGGCAAATTATTGGACTTGTTTATCACAATATCATGAAGTAAAGCATTTGGCTCAAAAATAAGGAAATAGCATTTTAGTAAGAGTTGCAAAACTTTTGCGTTTAAGTATATACACATTATTATAGGAGTAACTTGATCTTTTGTACTGTATTACGTCCAGTGGACGAGGTCATACCATCAGATCACCGGAGATGCCAAGCATCGAGGGTGATCCAATGGTATGGCCTCATCCACGAGACGTGATAATCTACGCCAGATCAAGTTACTACTATAATAAAATGCTTATTATATACATTTTTCTGACATTGTTCTGATTTCTGATTGGCTTAAAGGATAGTGAAACGGACTCAGAAAACCTCAGTTCGTTGATTCGGGTTTCTGTATCAGATTGCCAGAAAACAGACAATTCAAAAGATGTATCATTTATAGGTATATAATAAAGTTTCTTATTGTGCACACGGCTATATGCAGCAGACGTAAATGCAAACAACATTTTCAGGACAGAAATTAGAGATGGGATAACGGTTACCTGTCGACTGTATAATGAAAATATACAAAACGTTCCCACTTGGATGTAATGTCCTTTTATATATGCTCAGGCAAGGATTTTTTAGCATAAAATTGCAAATATGTTCTTACCTTTCGATTAAACATGTGTTTTGTGGGCCCAAAAGAACTCTCTCATTAACAGGCCACACAAACACATCTCAAGCATATGCCCAGGTTCACTAAAATACCTTTTTGAATAGCAAATGAGCAGTTGATGTGTTTGAAAATAATTCAGGGGACACTGTACATCGTTATCATCAGCTTTAATTTTTTTTTTTGTAAACAATATCAAATCATTTGTTTCTATCATTTTTATTTCCATAACGAACTTAAATACATTTATCATATGACGTGACTGTTATTCAGTGGAATCATGTCATAAATAATGTAATGACCATACGTTACATAACACGTTACATAACACTTTTGGCGGGAACAAGAAACGTCATGACGACGTTCATTACAACAATGCAGATTTTCATGGAAATAAACAAACTTTGAAGGCGATAGAATCATATTTAAAAGATCATATGATAAACAGAATCTTACACACGTGATCATTTCATATTAAATTAATTAAGCCTGCCAAAGGCTCGTTTAGTAAATTCATATGAAATGATCACTCGTGTAAGATCCTCTATTTCTGTTTTTTTGGTGTCAGCTATAGAAGATACGGTCATTCGAACATATAATTCGGGCTAAAGAAGAGATTTGATCAACACATGTACATGCCAAAATATGTTTAATCAAATTAATTTTTCATAATAATTGACCCATCTAAGTCCTTATTGTCCATGTGTTACATAGAGGATCTAAAATGAGTGCTCATGTTTAATTGAATTTATTAAACGAGTTGAGGAAAAGAGATCAAATGCGAGGCTTGCTAAGCATTTTTTTTTCGCAAAGAGTTTAATAAATTCAATAACACAAGAGTATGATAGTTACATTCTATTATCACTCAAACAGAGGACCAAAAATTGGTTTTCAAGACCGATTATAGCTTAATGTAGGTCAAAAGCATTGCAGAATGCTCCAAGGGGAGCATTCTGCAATACTTTCGACCTTCATTCAGTTACCATTTGCCACGTTCTACTTTTGAGCGACCGCTTTAGACAGGTTTTACTGTAATTATTATATATGGGTCATTTGACCGTTCATTGTAGTGTCGACAAAAGAAGTACGTACATTAAGGGGCTAATTTGGCCCCTCCAGAGGCCAATACTAAAAACTGCTTTTCACCAACTTCTTTTGGTTGCTTTATAAGAACTGAAGTGTAAAATTTCGGCATTAATTTAAATTTTACCGTTGCTATGGTAACAAAAATTGGCCGACAAAATAGGCTTAAAATAGAGAAATTGCCATTTTGGACCAAATTTAAGGCTTTTGGAGACCGATTTTTAAGAATTAGATATCAGCACAGCTTAATACAAAAAAACGTTTTAATATGTTGTGTGCCGTGGTAATTCGCATTTTCTGTTAAAATATCTTTTTGGCACTTACTTGTGCCCTATATTAATTTCTCTGTCAAACCTCTCAAATATGCTCCAAAAATGGTCGATTTCCTATTTCAGCATATTTTGGCGGCCATTTCTGTTACTATAGCAAAGGTAAAAGTAAAAAAAATTGAGGCTTTTACACTTTGGTAATTGTTCTAATAAGCTAATAAGAACAAAATGGTGAAAAACAATTTTTATGTTTTTGCCTCATAGGTGGGTCAAAAAAGCCCCTTTATGCACGTAGCTCTTTGAACTTGTATCAAGGAAATGTCATACCTGATCGAGTCCCATAGAGTTATAATATCTAAGACAAGTACTGCTGCCACTTCGTCTCATTTCCTTTCTCCACTTAGCTCGTCGATTTTGAAACCATACCTGCATCAAGAAACGGAACAGATTATGTCGTTATTCTTCCTTCATGAAACGAATTTTGCACTGGGCTATTTAAACAATTGAAGATTGTATAGGGGTTTTAGGGATACAGGATGTTTGTCATTTTACTTCCAGGGATATAGAATACTATCCATTTTACTTCCAGGGATATGGGATACTGTGTTCAATATTTGGACTACTTTTAAGGGATATTGAATATTTAGGAAGATTAATTAAGGGGATATTTGCCAGTTTATAAGGGATACTTGCCTGTTTACTTCAAGGGATATAGGATATTTGGTTACCCCTATACAATCCTCGCAAATGAATATATAACCACAGGAGCTTTAAGTTTGGTCCTTACATCACCTCTATAGCCTCAAAGCCTCTATAGCCTCAAAACCAAACACCCACAATGTCATTAAGTAATGACATAGTGAGCTCTTGGTTTTGAGGCTATAGAGGTAATTTAAGGACCGAACTTCAAGCTCCTGTAATATAACAAGCGCTTAAAGATATAATTCTAGCTGGTATATTGTTGAGTTCCAAATACAGTATACAAACAATACAAGATGTTGTCAGTGTATATAAAACTGTGAATGTATCCACCATACTGTCTGTGTTTCATTAGTGCAAGTGCACGGGTATTAATTTGAAATTAAAATTTTGGTCATTTTTCAAAATACGATTGGGAATGACGAGACAATATCACAATCACCGATCATAACCCAACCCTTGGCATAGTGGGGAAGATGTATGAAAACACAGAAAACCAAATATACAAAAATAAAGGCAAAATGCAATGAAATAAAAACTCAGCGAGAAGAACACAAATAAACAAATTACAGTAAAACCTGTGTAAAACGACCACTCAAAAATAGACAAAACAAAGATGGACAAAATCTTCGCCCTAGATTCTGCTGTCATTTAAACATATTAATTGTGCACCTCGCGTAGACGCTTCAAACGTCATTCAATGTATTATCACAAAAAACAGACAGATCAAATTCACTAATTGTAATGAAACAAATAAAACAGGCCATAACTCACAGACAGACATAGCTAAAGCAAACAACTACATTAGCCATGGTGGGCCAATCCCAACACAAGCATTAGGTACCAATTGCAACACTCTGATTAAAGTTTAAGGCCAGTGTGATTTATGATAATGAGTATTGCCTATAAGGTATCAATCCGCTCGTGGAATTTAGATAAGACAAGGTGAATGTATACATTTAAAACTTCGATTGTGAAAATTAGTCAAATATGGGAAGTCCACTATTTAGTCAAGCATATTGCATCACTTTGAGATTAAACATAGATACCATCAGTAGATATTCAACAATAATTAGACGGCGTTACCCAATGGTCTGCCATTAACGTTATATAAATTTGTTGATTTACAACATAGAACAGCTTTCCAATTGAACGCCTTCTAGATATATTAAATTACTTTTCGCTTACTGTAAAGGCGACCAACACCAACATACACAAGAATGTAAGTGTCATCCCGAAAAAAGAAAGAACTGGAAACACGAAACACTATGTAAAAAATTAACCCTTTAAACGCTAATCACAACAAAAGACGTCTGCTTTCTCGCCTGCTAAAATTGTTTCAAAAGCCTCTATGGCAAACAGTGTGGTCCAAGATCAGACTGTCTCTATAGGAGCAGTCTGTTCTGGGTCCAGGCTGTTTGCTTCTATACTTAAATTCGCCGGTTATGTTAGGCAATTATTTGCAGCAAACGACTTCAGCAGATGACATTTTCAGATGTATTTTTCTTGGCGCTTTTAGGGTTAATTTCTGCTACAAAGGGTAGTTAAATATAACACTGAGTTATATTAACTTGTGAATTTTCGCATTTGTGTAGATGCAGCATATTAACCAAGATGACAGATATTAAAATTCAAATGTTTTAAACTATTTAAAAAGTTGCTTTTCATAACTGTTATTTTCAAAAATATCTGGAATAGAGCATTAGACCTTTACGATAAAGAAAGTTCATAAAAAAACTGAAGACATAAGACAAGTTGATGAATACGTGGTAATTTTTGAATGAAAATACAGGGATCACACATGATTTTTCATGCATCATGCATTAACGTTTGCGCGTCGTCTCAATCTCATCTCGGTTTAGACCATGTGCGTGTGTCGACACATGCCACCTAGCACTTTTTGGTACAAACTTAACAAATTACTAATGTTAAAACCCCAAAGTATCTATTGAAATTAATCACCATGTCTTGACCATAATACTATTTATTTATTTATTTACTTATATTTATTTATTAATTTATTTAGTTAGTTATTTATTTGCAAATTCTGATGTAATAGTCTATGAGTGCCGAAATATTGTGTGCATTTTGACTAAATCGCGTTGGCAACTCTGTGCAATTTAAACCTATAACAAACTACACTCCTGTACAAAGCAAGAGTAGAAATTATTTAATTATTATTTAATTATTTCCTACACGCCTGGGGCTTCGATTTTGGCCACTCTTTCGAGAACCCACGGACGATCCTCTGGCTGATAGGAGGGAAACCTGGTCCCAGCAAAATGCACATGCGTGCCGGCGCGAATACTGTAGACGTTGTTTGACAGGGTATTGCTATGGCTTTGCTGAAGTACTAAACTAAAGTAGCTTTGTCTTATATACTATGTATACTTATAATTGTAAAGGCCATGTCGTGAATATATATGTAGCCAGGTCACGGCTTTTATATTTATATATTGAGAAAAAAAAGTAAACAAAATTAAGCAGAATAATGCTATTAACACAGTTAGAATAAGAATAATCTTTAAAATATAGCCTCCCCTTTAACTCTTGAAGAAGAGTTGAACACATCTAAATAATCCGTTTTAAAAATTACTGATACGTAGCAATGTTATTCTCCTGTTGTCGCCACCATGCTATGTTTGACTCATTTCATATGTGCTCATCTGTAACAATTGTTATCTGAGCCTAGAAATAAAGAGATTGTTTGTTTTGTTTGTTTGTTTTTGCAGGGTCCTGAGGGACCCAGCGAGCAAATGTTATTTCGTTATTTTTGCAATGACCTTATTCCAACCAAAACATTAAAATAACCATTTTCTTACTCTGGCTTTCTCTAAACAAAATGGCGTCAACTGTAATCTTTCGAACGCCATAACGTCGTCACAACGTCATAAAAATACGCAACGTTTTCGGGGGAAAAAGCATCCAGGCTAAATTTAGTCTGATTCAGTGAAATAATCAGTCTAGTCCGCAACGCTTTCTGTATATAACGTCATGCAAATAACTCAGGGCTAATTTCAAGTGTTTTCAAGTTTACCCACATGCTCAAACAGCACACGAATCTCCTGATTTGGACGTGGATTTTTGTTTATTTGACAATGGGTAAAAAAGCTATACGAATAGGTATTTATGCAAGAATAAAAGCCCATCGACGAAATTTAAATATATTCATCTACACAACATCAAAAACTTTCAAGGAAACCAACTTCTTATTATTAATCAACAATACTTTAATATAGAATTCATGAAATCATTTGGAAAAAAAACCCAACCTAAAACTTATATATAACTTAATATCAAACATTAAGAAAAATTCTCCAACCATAGCCTTAAAATATCCATCATTCAATTGGGAGTTTATTTGGAATAACCTCACATAAGTTTAAGACCCCAAAGAAAAAATATCATCTTCAAATAGTTTCACAAAATTCTGCCAACAGGCAAATACTTTCACAAAAAGGTCGCCTCAAAAGTATACCAAGATGTGCTGACTGTTGGCTTGGCCTGAACACGCTCGCCCACATATTAGAAACCTGTACAACTCATGATGTGGATTGCACTCCCTTAAAAAATCTTCAAGATCGAGATCCCAACATAGATATAGATTCTACATTATACCAAACAGGCTATAATAACAAAAGTCAAGATTTACACTTACAAAACAACATTTGTAATCTTGTTCTTACTCATACCATAATATATGAATCCATCATGAGTGTGAGGATCGTATAAAAAAATTAAATCCCGAGGATTCACCAATTGGCATCACGAGGCTTGCTGAGTAATGACAAACGGTGACCGTGAGGGACAGATTTTTCTATCCCTCCTCAGATGAATAATGGAATCTTTTTCTTGTTCACCACTAAATACCTCATTTTATATTGGGAAACATGATAAAAGACTTCCAGAAAATCCTGAATACGCTGAGATGCTACATGGTGACGTAATTTTAAAATTTCAATGACGTCACGGATCGACGTGCGGCCAGCGTGCGGCCCACGTGCGGCTGTTCGTTTTTTTATCTTTCCCATGGGCTGGTACGGGTATGTGAGATAGAATATCACATGGGTTAAAAACCATGGAAATCCCGATCTGGTGTGCCAGAAAACTATGAAATAAAGCTACTAAATTTAAAATATATAACAATGTCGCTTACCAAACTTTTATAAAAACATAATAGTTTTGCTTCAAAATTCTTCAAAACTCTTTGAAAATCTTAAAATTTCTAAGGTAAGTCACTCGCATTGGCTGACTTATAGGCACATAAATGTGTGTCTGTGAGTCAGCCAACCAGCGAACGGCTCTTTAAATGACTTTCGGGTTTTGCATGTCCTCTACGAGGGTGGATGTGAAAATCCTGATCCCCCTTTTTTGCACAAAATTGTAAACTTTACAAGTAACTAAATGTGTCGCTTCTTAACTCTGGACTTGCCTCTGTTACGAGGGCTGTTCAAATATGAATGCAAGTACCTTTTATAACTTCCTTCACATACGAAGGGCATTTGGAAAGTTCTTAGCATGGTCTTTTAGCTCAGTAAACGATACACACATCCTATCATGATTGGTATCATTTTAAAGAGCTATCTTTCTTCTATGTTATGGCACAACTTTCATGAGGATATTGTAAGGTTAACACGAAAAATAGTACTGTGAATACGCAAATTTCAGTGGAAAATTTAACATTTTACCTATGAAAAGTGTGCAGAACATTTACAATAGTTCATGAAATTAGATAATTTTGTACCATTTGGTAGGCCACAATCTGGTACAGTAATCATACAAATGATGACCGAGTTGGGTGTTTCTAACAACTAAATACTGGAACGGCAATACAAAAACCGTCTAAAGAGCAAGGCAATGTGCTAATTATTTCGACTAAATATTGCATGCCACAATGCACATATTTTGAAAATATATAACGACAGTTGTTTAAAAAATGTTGTGCGTTGTTTTTTTTGTCAAGCCCACTTTATGCTCTTTGTTTGAAACCAAAAGAAATTTTGTAAACCAGAACAAAAGGAAGATAACTCTTATGATCTCACCATTGGGTAGAGTAAGTTTAGCTATGCGTTGACGTTCTGGGTCATTTCAATTGAAAACGGTGGCAAACAAAAAAGTAAAAATACTTTGAGAGTTGAAACCAATCAATTTAGTGATGGTTAACGGGATACCATAAAAAGCTCTTATGACATAGACAAAATGTGAGGGGTTAAGTTACCCCACCCACTTCTTTAAAAGTAGGGGTAGTGTTATTAGGAATAATTTTCTTGAATACAGAACTAAACAAGGCACACTTTTTGCGCAACGAAATGAGTTTTATGCATTGTTCGCTACAAATAAAGCAAAACATATACTCAATAGACAATTTTCGTGCTCCTGTAGTGACACAATTTATAGTAAAAGCATAAAGAAAAATCGAAAAAAGTCTCATTTTTGAAAGTTTACCATTTCTCTATAAGTCAACATTTTCCAAATGTAAAGGTGTATGTCGTGATAGCAGTAATGGCATAATATATTTTAATAAAAAAAATGAGCTGGCATTAAATCGTTAATTTGTCAAATCATGATCGTAAATAATGTCCCAATATTTTCTTCGTTTTTTACAAATATTTTGCTTAAAATTCCAGCCAGTGTATAAAACCTACTTATTTTGAGCATGCGCTGCACGTGCACGCCGAGTCCTTTTTCGACAAAAATTAAACTATCAAGTAGCCATTGAATTCTAGTTTCCGAAAATGTATTATTTTACAGCATCTTATCATAGCATTGTGGAGTTATGATGCAATGCTAAGAACTTTCCAAATGCCCCTCGTATATGTTATGTCAAACTATCATACCTTTCTGGTAAACACTATTTGTTGCCTTTAAAATGGCACCAAACATAAAGAAACACTCACTATATGTCTCGAGTTACAGACGCTTATATAAAAGCCATTCCTGTATACTTAAGTTGTTCTGAATCAAATTGCCATACACGTTTTGGTACATATGCTGATATAGTGTCATATCTTTGTTTGAGACAAAATGGCACCAAATTTTAGATGCAAGTTTAAGGTACATTGACAAAGTTGATTGCAGGAAAAAAGTTTACATAATATTGTTTCAATCGCGAGTAAACAGGCACGTTTTTTGACGTTATTGATTTTATGATAAACGTCATTTTGAGTTATCTACTGGTGATACAATTATGAACATCGCGGAGTCTTTTTCTTTGCACTTTGCTTAAAACATGCTTAATAAGGAAGTTTTCAAAATGCTCCGTCCTCTATTTACAGAGTTATCACATTTTATATCATTTTTCAAGCATTTTTCTGCTTCTTAATAACGTGTTTACTATAATTAAAATATGTTCAGTCTGTCTAGGCCTCAAGACCAGTTGAGTAATTTTATTGTAAATAATGCCTATTTTGGTAAAACTTAAAGTTAACGTTCAAATTTTGATTAAAACCCCAATATTATGGCAACAAAACCAAGTATAAGTTCTATAACCCCTTCACTTAAGGCAGTTTTGACTAAATAAAAATGATTTTCAGCTTTTAAAAATTACCCACTATCCTTCAATATTTTGTAGCAACAGCTCAGAATGAGCCATCAACATATTGTCTTTGAGTTAAAACTACTTTTAAATGTTACTTCGTGCATTTTGATAGAGAAAAGTTAGACTGAAAACTGTAAGGTGGTGTTTTGTTTACCATTTATTTGCAAATATAAGGAGACACTAGTGTAAACGATTCGTCGTAATTTAACAAAAACGTGTCGGATTTTCGAAACTTTCACAGAATCATTATATAAGTATATGGGGATACTTCCTTTAAATTGTCGAGAAATTTCACCAATTTATCGAAGAATTATACGGTCGTATATATCACTGGTATGTTCGAAGCATTGAATTTATTAGTATGCTAATGTGACCCTCATTCAAAGGGCTATAACTCGAAAGGTATACTGCAGTTTTTTTAGGTCTGGTGCCAATTTAAAGGTGACATGTAATCCTTTATAGAAACTTATACCATTTTGTAGTAGCATATAGGTGACGAAAGTTATGAAGCTACTTGCATTCATATTTGAACAGCCCTCGTATAACCCTTGATACAGTGATGTAGCTTAGAAACGATACATAACTTCAAGGAATTATATAAACTTCATATCTTCATCCAGTGCTCCTAGGGATCTCATCATTTTATGATGGGATAACAGGGAAATAGATTAATCAGTCCTACAAATAAATACACTTTTAAAGAAGATTTGGACGGAACCCTCTCCTGGGAATGATACATTATCATCTCTTGGTAAGTTCGAGAGAGCCACAAATAAAGATAGTTTTTTAGACTAAATGTCATAATTTAGCACTCCCTGGCAAAATGATCATAAGTGATCACACCAGAGGCGAGTTCAACGATGCGAGCGCCCTTGGGCGCTCGTTGTATTAATATCAGGCTTTACACATTACAAATAAAGAAAGGTACCAGAACAACGAGCGCCCGTGAACGCTCGCATTGTTAAGCTCAACTCAGTATTAACAAATAGTTAAATATATTAAAGCTGCATAGTCTGTAACTTTTGATCTTTTAATTTCAGAACTAATGTTTCTATTTTTCAAGAACACAGTAAAATATCTAAAGTTCAGGTAAACCTGTTACCAATTTCGTAAATCTTAACAAACAACAGCATTTATGTTGAAATTAACTGTCTATAATTATTGGAGGGACGCAAATAATTACGAACAAGAGAAAAACACACCTGTTTTATAAGATAATTCACTTTTCCGTGCAGTTTTCAGCTATAGTGAACAGATTTATTTGAAAACATAACTTAATTCTACTTTTTCAAATGATTTGAAAAGAAAATAAAAAAAAAATCGAAAAATATCAAAAGTTACAGACTATGCAGCTTTAAATATATTAAGTACCTGAATTCTCGCTTCACTTAAGTCAATCTTAGCTGCCAGCTCCTCTCGCACGAAGATATCAGGATAGTGTGTTCTAGCAAACAGTTCTTCAAGAGAGTATAATATATTAGGTACCTGAATTCTCGCTTCGCTCAAGTCAATCTTAGCTGCCAGCTCCTCTCGTACGAAGATATCAGGATAGTGAGTTCTAGCAAACAGTTCTTCAAGAGAGTATAATATATTACGTGCGTCCAAGCACGCTTATACACTGAGCTTAGGATCCAAAAACTTTGTGACAGCTTTTATCCTGCTTTCGAGACGCTGTCCGTAAGGCTTTCATTGAAAAGCGGGAACCAGTCCCATTTCCCCATGAGCAATGATTAAATAGGCGCTTGTTCACAGTCGGCATTTCAACGCTTCAGTTTCTTGCGAACGCCTTAGCACCCGAGAGAAGGTCTTTTTGGAATAGCTCGGCGTTATTCGACCTATTTTTGTACCCGGGCGTACAGGCTGTAGGTGCTAAAAGCAGGGGACCAAACAACCAAAATGCAAGTTGTACGCACCGTGCACGTGAGGTTGCTCGATATTTAAACCGCGGCCATATTGGAATCTGCAGTACAATGAACAACAAGCTTAACGCCATTGCACGCTCCGTTTGACATTAACCGTAACGGTAAATCCCAACATTACCATCATTTGCGGTTACAGCTGTCTTCTGACTCTTCAATTGCTGTTACAAATATTGCCTCAAGTTGCTAGATTTATCCTCCTTGGTCAGAATTGATTTTTTCAGTTGAACGAGACACGTGGAACACAGTGCAGTCAATGGTACATGCACGGATACGTAAGTAAATACTTTTTTGGAAGATGAAGACGAAGAAGATTTTTCACCTGCTGCGTTAGTACTGGTTCAACCTATGAAGACAGGAAATCATCCCAACATAACTGAAAAAAAGTTGATTGTGACATAATTTAAGCATCAAAATAAATAGCACTGAATTCAGGGCCATATGATGGATTTTTATCTTATGTTATCATATAGCCCTGATTTTTTAAGCCTCTATCTTTTCCCTTACTGTTAGCGTGGACGTAAACCAAGTTGAAAACACATTTCCAAACAGTGTCTTCCTCAAACACTACTCCATTTTGTATGTTTATAGGTTTATCTATATGTTGCTATTTGGTTTGCCGCTGATGCATACCTGATTAGTTCTAAAAAGATAAAATACTCCTGTCCACACAGAATGTTTACACTATTTGTTTTCAAAACATGGCGTCATTTTTGTCTTCTGAGCTGAAGAGCATGCTTTTTCTGTGGGAAACTAAAGTCATGCACGAATTTGTTTTGGTATTTTATGTACCGACAATGACCCGTTCACTTTCCGTTTTCTGAATAGACAGATGTTTTAACAACATCAAATACCAAAATCAGACTTATATAATGTTTTCTTTTACCTTCCTTATTATCATAATTGGCCAAAAATTGATCATACCTGGTCTGTTGAGATTAAAATAATCCAATACCATCTCACCATACATTTGTTACATATAGATATTTGCAAAAAAGATGACCAATTACTAATCTAACTGGAGCCGCTTTTTACCAATTTGTTGACATCGAGAACTACCCAGTTGGATATGTACAAACTGTGTCCGAGGAGTTCTTAATGGCAATGGATGGGATCCTTTTTTGTGCATACAGGTTGATTTTTATGGTGACCTCTCTCACCATTTGTAATAGGTTTTCTTTTAATATCTGATGAATGTCAACGAATAAAGGTCAATCTTCAACCTAGTATGCAAATTTTTCACCCTGGTTCTGTATTCCGACGGATGTCACTGGATAGAAAATTGACTATTTTCAGATAAGGAATTCCCCCACTTCCACTAACAGGAAATACATAAAAAAAATGCCAAATGATTTTGCATATTCAAATAATGACATCATTCTACAATTCTAATCTTAAACCATTGCGCATATGTTCAAAAAGAAGGTCAAAACACCCAATGTCTCTATATAAGATTCACGTGGCGCCTTAAAAACGATGGGCACCAATTGTGTGTATTGACTGATAGCCTAATTGAACATAAGCGTGTGCTAGTAAAGCTATTCAGCTTGCAGCAAGGTTAGCCATGATATAAAAAATATTTTCCTTCACTAATATCTTATTGATCACTGTGCAAAAGTAATTTGATTCTGATCTTTCCAATCCATCGCTTCTTGTCGTAAACAAGCTGACCCCCTCTCGGTTCAGAGGTCAATGTACTCTTGCGTTAGCTTGCTTCTTTTGGCGGGAAACTTGTCACGTGAGCACATGATCAGAATAACAATTGTCCGCCATGTTGGAAAAGTCCATTTTCAGTCTGATTATGACATTTTGGGACATGACAAAGCTTCCTTTCCGAAGATTGGATTTATATAGTGTAATATGGGTGGGGTATGTGATTGTTAAGGATTTCTGTCAAGTAAGTATCTCATTTTCTTTGGCATGCTATATTAAATTGAAATCAAACCATTCTTGGAAATCGACTTTCATTTTCTGAAATTGGTCACTACTCGTTATAAATTAATAGAAAATAGGGGGCGCTACAATGCACAATAATACAGAAACGAGACTGCTGCGAGCGTACCAACATTGAGTAAGTTAACAGAATCGATAACTAACAATTTTGCGCTGATTTTCAAAATTCAAACACCTACTTGTTTCTTATATTGTGCAAAATCCACTGTTAATGTTATTCTTATAATGTACTGAGTTTTTGAAAAAGCGCTGACATCCCTTACCTAGTCATGGGGAGTATGACCAGTACGGGTTTTTTTTATAATATATTCTCAACGTTTTAATAAGTTCGTCTCATCAATTTAACATCCGAAATTTATCGCAAAAACGTCATCACCCCTAACTCGTGAAAAGCATGCAAAATGGCTGCGATGTGCCGAAAAACAACAACAAGAACATAATATTACAGATTGCATTGATCGTGTCACAAAAACGAAGCAAATGGTAACATTTTTATAACTTTGGTTGTGTATGTAAAACACATGAAGAAGTCTGAATGGTTGGATTGTCAAAGAAACGAGTTTTTCCCAAAACAAAAGGGGATTCCATCACTGGTCAAGATAGAGCACAAAAACACTGCGACTTTAGATTCAGCCATATCGAAAAAAAAATCTAAAGTCGCAGTTCTGCAACTACAAAATAAACAAACCAAAACTTCTCAATCCATTGTCTGCACAGGTGCGATACTCAAAGGATCGGCCTATCAGCTAAGGCACATCACCACTGAAAAATGGGTTTTGTGTTAATATTCAGTATGCATTACTCAAAAAACTATGTAAAAAAAGTAGCAAGCAGCACTGAATGGATATAAATAATCTGTTTGTGGAGACGTCAAGTATCCTTTGGTAGCTAAACACTCACAATTTGTATTAGTTTACAAATGTACAGTGTTTAGCGACAGAGTGATAAGATTTTTCTACACTAAAACATTTTTGAAAACACGTCTCACATGGCAAGGTCAAAAAGCGGTTTCAGTGACACTTAATGATGCAGTTTTTGGTTTAGGCCTACGCATGCATTGACCACGAGACAGATGTCAGAAGTGTGTGAGGCATGTTCAGGTTTGACTCCATCCGCTACAGAATTGTGTGATGTTATACATGGACGACACGAGTCAATGACTTTAAGCGAGAGGTGACGTTCCAACGCCAGACAAAAATTTTCACCAGCAATTTTTTTTTCGCCAATAGTTGTCGCCAAATTAATATTTTTGCGCCAAATTTATTATTTCTTTGCATTTTGCAACAATGGCAACCACTAGTGCGAACCCTGGCAGATTGATGACAAGTTTGAATCAAGCAATCAGGCGAATCACATAATTTGGTGACACATTTTGTAAACCAATACGTCACATGTACCCACAATGTTCAAATCGAATAGGTCAGTATGCGATAGTCAAACCACCTATTGTTAGATATTGCTTCTCTATCTTTTAGTTAAGGCCAAAACTAACTTGGTCAGTGGTCACAGTACACTGAAAATTGGTTCAATCATGCTTCGATGCACAGAACTCATCTTGCTGCTATATTGTTTCTGCTGGGAGGTACTTAACTTGTATCTCCTTGCTCTTTATCATCATGATTTAATCATTTTTAGAAAAAAAATGATTGACAAAAAATAAAAAACCAGATGAGAAAAATCACAAACCTTTCACCATATCTACATTACATGCTGCAGGCCTCCAGATAAGAGTGCGTATTGGAAAATTATTTTCTTAATTTCTCATCCAAAACATATGTTGCGGGTACTCAAAAGAACCGTCTCAATTAGACGGTTCTTTTGAGCACGCAAAACACGTGTTTAAATTAATGGGTAAGAAAATAATTAAAATTTTACGCAAATAAAATTCCCTTATCTGGACCTATGATGCTGGTTCTGACCATCTGTAAACCGAGAACCAGCAATGAATGTAGGTATGATGAATGGAATTCTGCTGAACTTCAAGAAAACAGCCTTTCCTAAAAGACTTTTATTTGGTTTATATGAGAAAATACTTCATCAAATTATCAGGGTAATATTTGAGCTGCAAGTTGGCATCTTTTCAATAATAATTTAACTTTTAAAAGGCCGAAGCTAGCACTTCCAACTTAAAAACTAGCTGGCGCCTAAAGTAACTGTTTGTGGATTTTTTTAGCCAGGAGAGTTCCTTTGCCGTCTTATTCACACTATGATTATGGCTCCTACAATGCCCTTGAATGTATATTGCATGGCACTACTGACATGTATAATGAGAGACCATAGAATGCAGCTGCTGAAATACATTATACAGTTCAACATAATATCATTAACTCATTGGCTGTATGTTATATTTATATATTTTAGACAAGATCTATATAAATTCTGTTGATGAGGAAAATGTCACAAATCAGACATGTACAGCCACAGATTACAGACCATCCTATCATGGTAACAGGAAAAGAGACACTAGTCTTAGAATGATCGATTTTGCCAGAACAGTTCAGAACTTTGGGTCGTCATGTGTCTGAAAGTCCAGCCCAGCCATCGATCCATTTTTGCCGACCCTAAGATTCAAGTCATTGACCATTTTGATGGATGATTTAATTAATTAGGACATTGATAAGTTCATATGCAAATTTGGCACAAAAAGAGCGAAAATAAATTTTATGGAGCTTACTAAATAATGCGATAATTTTACAAAATGTTCATTTTCCATCTAAATTTGTGTAATGTCCATCAATATATAGAAACTTAACTACATTTGTATATTCATGTGTATAATGGCAACGACCAGAAACGGCGAATCCGAAATACCGAATGCTGAACAAATATCGTCTGCCTTGAAAAAAAGGCTAAATCAGTTTAGCCAGTGGTGTATCCAGATGGGGTTCACTTGAACCCTCTTTTGAGCCCAAATTATTTCATTTTCATTGGGATATTTTTTATTATTTTCGAAAAATAAGGCCATCCTTTAAAAAAATGTTTGTGGTCACCTAGGCCTACTTAAAATTTTCCAGGTTGGAAGGTATTTTAATTTATTTTTCACAGATTTATTTAAAAGACATTAAAATTGTAAGAAAAATGTCTAAAATTTTAATAAAAATATTTCTCTAAAATGTGGCGAAACAGACATACTTTTTTTGGTACGTGGCATTTTGAGTGAGTCTCCCACTCTGTCGTGTGACAGCAAACAAACATTGATGATTGTTTTAAGGATGGCCTGAGTTAAAATCATCAAATTGATTCCCCCCTATACATCTGAATCCCTTTCCAGAGGAAACTCTTTGCCTACTGGGTAAGGTTATCAGCAGACAACATTGATATGCTAAACAGTTAACCCATAAAGTGTCAATCACAACAAATTTTGTTTTGTCATCTGCTAAGTGCTGAAATGTTCATTAGCTCCTCCTCAACCACTAGTCCAGAACATTACTCCTAGCTTAGTACTGGTTTCTACCCAGGAAGACCCGTCTCTTTATAACTGAAAGATTGTTGATGGGGCGTAAAGAATCAAATCAAACAAACAAAAATCAACCACTAGTCCAATTTTAAAATTATTTCACAGAATGGTTCTTCATGATGCCTTCTTATAAAATTGCACATATTGTTCTGCTCCACCGAACAGAGCACTAGATATTTAAAGAAATGTCTTTTGATGACATTTCCTCCTGAACCACTGGTCCAAATTTAAAACAATTTCACAGAATTGTTTCTCATAATGCCCTTAACTAGAATTGCACAAATGTTTTTGCTCCACTGAACAAAATGGCTGCCAGAGCTCCAGATAAGAAATATCTTTAAACGACATCTCCTCCTGACCCACTGGTCCAAATTCAAAATAATTTCACTGATTTGTTCCTCACGATGCCTTATACCAAAAGGACTTCGGACAGTCTTAATGAAGGATTGCCCATAAAAATGGCCAGAGAAAAGTTTCAAAGAAAATGATATTTTTTCTATGAAAAAGAGAGTAGGTTCAACCCTCGACTTATCCACAAAAGCCGTTTTCTCATTGGACAAGTACCAATTGAAAAATATGGGTTGAAAACTCCGTTTTTGCTATTCAACATATAGAAAATAGAAAAAGTTTTACTGAGGTGCTTCCCCCCCCCCCCCCCCCGTGACCAAACTATTCCTTTTGCATACAGTTGTAGTTTTACATTTCACACATCATATAAAAACGGCATGTTTGGTCACGGGGGGGGGGGGAACGCTGTCAAAATGCTCAAAAACACTTTATTATAAAAACTTATTAGAAACTTATTTTGTAAAAGCCTGTAGGTAAATATCAATTTGCAATGGCATATATCAGGGCTTTAGTTATGAGTGCTTTTAAATTAATTGATTGTCTCATTTCTCAACCAAAACATTATGTTGTGGGTACTCAAAAGAACCGTTGCAATGAGACTGTTCTTTTAAGCACCCAAATTATAGCTTAAATCTGATGTTTAAGAAAATATTACGATTTTACTCTAAAAACTCTGTTTATCTAGACTATGATTTATACAGTATACAGATATGATACACCTCAGTGCACATTAGTCGACTTGGTTGAACTTAAACATTACAGGTAATAGTCAAAAGTAATTGACAGCACACTTCTTTAGACGAATCAATGAAGTCTTCTCAACCCGAATTTTATGCAAACGTATCACTTTCGTCTCATGTTTTATGCCACAAACATTATATTAACATGTATTTAGGTGAATACTCGACGAAACTTTGACTTTTTGTGAAATAAGATTTGGTCACAAAAAATACCCCCACCCCCTAAACCCTGAAATCCTGGCATAATTATGCAATATTTTCAGAATATTTTTATTTTGATAGATGCACTAAATGTAAAGGTTTAATTTAAGCACAAAACTATAGTTGTCAATTAAGCATTATGCTAGCCACAGGCTGTCAAAATTTGGGCAGATTGAATAGGAAACTGTCCGAGGTCCTTGCACAAACAGTTTCGCTCGGCTAAATACAGGGAAGATTAACTGAAGTCTAAAATTTCGGCATTTATTTAAATTTTACTGTTGCTATGGTAACAAAAATGACCCTCAAAGTAGGCTTAAAAAAGAAAAATTACCATTTTGGACCAAAATTAAGGCAATGAGGCATTTGGAGACCTTTTTTTTTTAAATTCGATATCAGCACAGCTAAATACCAAAATATCCTTTTAATATGTTGTGTCAGATGATAATCTCATCAGCTGTTAAAACATGACTTTAGTTAAGAGTGTGTAGCGAAAATTTAATTTTCTTATTTCTCAACCAAAACATATGTTGTGGGTACTCAAAAGAACCATCTCAATGAGAAGGTTCTTTTGAGCACCCAAAACACATGTATATAATGATGGGTAAGAAAATATTTACATTTTTACGCTGAAAATATTTGTTTATCTTAACCTGTGTAAAATATCTTTTTGATATATGTTAATTGGTCTGTCAAACATCTCAAATTTGCTCCAAAGTGGTCAATTTCCTGTTTTCAGCCTATTTTGGTGGCCATATTTGTTACCATAGCAACGGTTAAAGTCAAATTAATTCGAGACTTTTACACTTTGGTTATTGTTCTAATAAACCAATAAGAACAAATTAGTTAAAACCATTTTTATGTTTTAGCCTCATAGGGGGGCCAAAAAAGCCCGTTAATGCACATCATATTTTGAACATTCACAATATGTACAGTAAATTTTCTGAAATTTAGAACATTTCTCTTTTGTTCTCAGATTACATGTGGGTTAATAACTTATCAAGGCTGGAATACATCAGTGCTTGTCAGAATAGCAAACAGGGAAGACCTTGATCAGACTGCTACATCAGAAGCAGTCTGATCTGGGTCTGCACTGTATGTCTCCTGTCTAGTAGGAAAGGCCTTTTTACGGACAACTAGTGTTCAGAGTTTTAGAGCATCTACTATATATAGGCTAAATTTAGAGGCATAAACATGTTTGTTTCAGGTGACTCTAGCTAAGAAGTCTGACTAAGGAAAGAACAGCTGTAAGGTGATCAACGAAGAATGAATTTATATCGCAAGTTCAGATGTCAAGGTTGTTAAAGGTAATTACATTGACTTAATAAATCTTGCATTCTGTGTTGTTATTAGTTCTGAGAACTACATAGGTTTACTTGATTCCTGATGATACCCTCTACCAGAATTGCACAAATGGTTCCTCTCCGATGCACAAAAGGGCCACCAGAGCTCTAGATAAGAAATATTTTAAATGACTTCTCTTCCTGAACCACTGGTCCAAATTCAAAAATTATTTCACAGAATGGTTCCTCATGATGCCTTCTTATAAAATTGCACATATGGTTCTGCTCCACCGAACAGAGGGGCTGCCAGAGCACTAGATATTTAAAGAAATGTCTTTTGATGACATTTCCTCCTGAACCACTGGTCCAAATTCAAAATAATTTCACTGATTTGTTCCTCATGATGCCTTTTACCAAAATTGCACAAACAGTTTCGCTCGGTTAAATACAGGGAAGATTAACTGAAGTCTAAAATTTCGGCATTTATTTAAATTTTACTGTTGCTATGGTAACAAAAATGACCCACAAAGTAGGCTTAAAATAGAAAAATTACCATTTTGGACCAAAATTAAGGCATTTGGAGACCTTTTTTTAAAAATTCGATATCAGCACAGCTAAATACCAAAATATCCTTTTAATATGTTGTGTCAGATGATAATCTCATCAGCTGTTAAAACATGACTTTAGTTAAGAGTGTGTAGCGAAAATTTAATTTTCTTATTTCTCAACCAAAACATATGTTGTGGGTACTCAAAAGAACCATCTCAATGAGAAGGTTCTTTTGAGCACCCAAAACACATGTATATAATGATGGGTAAGAAAATATTTACATTTTTACGCTGAAAATATTTGTTTATCTAAACCTGTGTAAAATATCTTTTTGATAGTTGCTTGTGCCCTATGTTAATTGGTCTGTCAAACATCTCAAATTTGCTCCAAAGTGGTCAATTTCCTGTTTTCAGCCTATTTTGGTGGCCATATTTGTTACCATAGCAACGGTTAAAGTCAAATTAATTCGAGACTTTTACACATTGGTTATTGTTCTAATAAACCAATAAGAACAAATTAGTCAAAACCATTTTTATGTTTTAGCCTCATAGGGGGGCCAAAAAAGCCCGTTAATGCACATCATATTTTGAACATTCACAATATGTACAGTAAATTTTCTGAAATTCAGAACATTTCTCTTTTGTTCTCAGATTACATGTGGGTTAATAACTTATCAAGGCTGGAATACATCAGTGTTTGTCAGAATAGCAAACAGGGAAGACCTTGATCAGACTGCTACATCAGAAGCAGTCTGATCTGGGCCTGCACTGTAAGTCTACTGTCTAGTAAGAAAGGCCTTTTTACAGACTACTAGTGTTCAGAGTTTTAGAGCATCTACTATATATAGGCTAAATTTAGAGGCATATACATGTTTGTTTCAGGTGACTCTAGCTAAGAAGTCTGACTAAGGAAAGAACAGCTGTGAGGTGATCAACGAAGAATGAATTTATATCGCAAGTTCAGATGTCTTTGTTAAAGGTAATTACATTGACTTAACAAATCTTGCATTCTGTGTTGTTATTAGTTCTGGGAACTACATAGGTTTGCTTGATGCCTGATGATACCCTCTACCAGAATTGCACAAATGGTTCCACTCCGATGCACAAAAGGGCCACCAGAGCTCTAGATAAGAAATATTTCAAATGACTTCTCTTCCTGAACCACTGGTCCAAATTCAAAATAATTTCACAGAATTGTTTCTCATGATGCCTTCTACCAAAGTTGCACAAAGGTTCTGCTCGGCTGAACAAAAGGGCCATGAGAGGCCTAGATAAGAATTGTCTTTAAATGACATCTCATGAACCACTGGTCCAAAATAAAAATTATTTCACAGAATTGTTCCTGGTGATGACCTCTACTAAAATTGCATAAATGGTTCCCCTCCGCCAAACAATAAAGGCGGCTAAAAGTTCTAGATAAGAAATATCTTTAAATGGTATCTCCTCAAGGCTCCTAAACCACAGATCCCAATTCGAAATAGTTTCACAGATCTGTTACTCATAATGCCCTCTACTTAAACTACATGGTTCTGCTCCAATGCACAAAGGGCCACCAGAGTTCTAGATGAGAAATGTCTTTAAATGACATCTCCTTAACCAATGGTTCAATGCAAAATAATTCTACAGAAATGTTCCTCATGACGCCCTCTACCAAAACTCCTTAAAAGCATGGCCACCAGAGCTAAAAATAAAAATATCTTTGAAAGATATCTCTATAGCCACTGGCCAATAAATTATCTTCTCATGAATGAAGATTCAGATGAGCAATCAAGGGCCCTAGGGCCCTCTTGTTAGCTCACCTGAGCCGAAGGCTTATGGGGGAGCTATTGTATACCAGTCACCGGCGTCCGTCCGTTGTCCGTCGTCCGACCGTCCACAATTTCAAACATCTTCTCTGAAACCACTAGGCCAATTAAATTCAAATTCCATATGGAGACTTCTTAGGACGCAGGAAAGAAGTTTGTTCAAATGGTCCTGGTCACATGAGCAAGATGGCCACAACACCCATATATGGTAAAAAACCCTTTAAAAATCTGCTTCACCAGAACCAAAGCCGATGACCTTGGGACTTGGTATGTAGCATTTGGGTTATGGGGCCTACCAAGTTTGTGCAAATGATGATCCTAGGTTGAACTTGACCTACTTAACGTCAAGGTCAAATTTGCTTCCTAATGGGAAAATTTCTGAAAAGTTGATTTTTTTTAAAACTGTGGAAGCCTTAGTCATCATTCTCACTTGATATGTTTAACCTAATGAGACAATGGCTAAGTTCCAAAGGTCAAGGTTGACCTTTGACCTTTCAGCTTAGGTCGCTCATATTGGAGTCCCATCAATATATTAAGACAAATTTCAAGTGAAGACTCCTTATGATAAATTAGTCAAAATGTATGCAAAACATTTTGGTCACATGACACAGATGCCGCCATGCCCATATATGGTTAAAACCATTTAAAAATCTTCTTCTCCAGAACCAGAAAGCCTGTGATATTTGGACTTGGTATGTAGCATTGGGGATGTAGGGCCTTCCAAGTTTGTTCAAATGATGATCCTTAGTTGACCTTGACCTACTTAAGCTCAAGGTCAAATTTGCTTCCTATTATATTTAAATGTGAATTTTTTTGAAATGTTGATTTTGTGAATACTGTTGAAGCCAAAGTCATTATTCTCACTTGTTGTGTTAAACCTAATGTGACAATTGCTATAAATAAGTTTCAAAGGTCAAGGCCACCACATCCATATATGGTAAAAACCCATTAAATATCTTATTCTCTGGAACAAATGGCCTTGGTATGTAGCTTGTGGATGTGGTCTCTACTAGGTTTGCACAAATGACGAATCTAGCTTGACCTACTTTATGGCAAGGTCAAATTTGATTCCTAATGCATTTATATGGGTAAAATATTGAAAAGTTCATTTTTCTATATCTGTTTAAGCCGAAATCATACTTTCGAGAAATTTTTAACCTTGTTTATTATAAGCTGTAGTTGACCTTGGCCTATTTTAACATTATTAAAGTGGTCAGGTGAGCGCCTCAGAACCTTCAGGTCCTCTAGTTTTTTTAATTGTTATCAGTTTTCGTCTGGCATGTGTCGTTCGTCAATCGTCCTCTCAATAAACTTTTCCTTTAGATAACATCTACTACTGAACGACTTGTCCAAATTTAAAATAATTTCACAGGAATACTCCCCATAATGCCCTCTACCAAAAGTATATGAATTGCTCTAGATTTGAAGAGTTTTAACGATATCTCCTGAACCACTGTCCAAATTCAAATAATTTGACAGAATTGTTCCTCGTGATTCCCTGTACCAAAATTGCACAAATGGTTCCGCTCAATGGTTCCGCTCAAATGGACAAAAGGATTGCCAGAGCTCTAGATAAGAAATATATTTTAACTACATCTTCTCCTGAACCACTGGTCCATATTCAAAATAATTTCACAGAATTTTTCCTCGTGATGCCTTCTACCAAATTGCACAAATGGTATCACTCTGCTGAACAAAAGGACCACCAGAGCTCTAGATAAGAACTATCTTTAAGCAGTATCTTCTCCTGACCAATTGGTTTAAATTCAAAATAATTTCATAGAACTGTTCCTCATGATGCCTTATACTTAAATTGCACAAATGGTTACGCTCTGATTCTTAGAAATCTAGTTCAAGCATTAAGAGAGTGAATATTTGATGAAAAATTCTTAGCCATCAGTTTAAACATAAAATTCATTTGGGATCTCAAAAGAACTGTTTGATGAAAGGGTTCCTTTGAGTACCCACGAGAAGAATTTTGGTTGATAATAAGGGAAGGAATTTTTAATTATGTACTCTAATCTAGAGGCGTGTAGAGTAGTTTATACTGTTTTCAGCCTTTCCTGGTTTATGTTATATACACTAGTTATAAATGAATTAATGTTGCCTGGCATTTACAAGTTATAACTCGGGTTAATAATGTAGATAAATGTTCATTCATACTGGAGAGAACTCTTATATGAATGTTTATTCATACTAGAGAGAACCCTTACATGAATGTTTCTACACCTTGAGCTGGTGAGAACTCTAAATATACTGAGGGAAAAAAGTTTAGCAATTACTTTGGGGATTCACAGTTAAGAAGAAATGGGATTTTTAATTTCATAATATCAAAATTTTATGTTGACAAACCTTTTCAAGCACGATGAAATTAACTGGCTGGTTGGCATTTCACATAATATAACGTGTGATTTTAAGTCCCCTTGCTAAAACAGCTTATCTGGCAATTACACGAATATGTTTTTGTGCTAAAAGTTTCATTTTCCATTAAATGTTTAGATCTAAAAGCTAAAAAGTGAAAACAGTATAAAACTGAAAGTTTTGGTCACCATTTTTGTACAGTTTTAAGTTAAAAAGCGTATTTTTTCAAATTACCTCTTTCAATTGAATAGCGTTTGAAATTAAAATGCTCAGCAGATCTAATCCTCGCTATGAAATCATAATTTGTTTCTTTTTACCTCTTGAGGATTGACATTAGCTCATTTTCAACAATTGACATATTTGTGCACTTGCTAATAAATTAGATCTTATGCTACAAAAATAGCCTATGGGAAAACCCATTATAACTAATTGCGAAACTTTTTTACTGCAGTTTAGTTATTTATACTGGAAAAAGCCTTACATGTATATCATATGGTAGATAAACTATATGTTCAAGAACTGTTCTATAATGATTTTTTGAATCCTTATCAATGATGGGAGGGGACAAAATGAATAGTTATCAAAGCATAGGCATGTATTTATATCACACTTGTTGCCATAGCACCAGAATATTTTGGCAGGGAATATTATTGTTTAGATCATATTGGAGCCAAAAGCATTCCATTCATAAAGTTACATTTTTTCTATATTTAACAAATTTCAGCTGAATAGATTTTTCAATTCTAATCATTTGAATGAGTCTGTCTTAAAGTTTAGGGTTGTTTGAGGGTATTTATCATTCATTTGAATTCAAAGTGAAGTAGAAAATTATTTAAGATAGGAGTGAAGATCCTGATCAGAGGTTGCACAACATCTGATCAGGGGCTGCATAGTTTGTCTACTCTATGTCCCTTAAAAAGGAGCTAGGCTTAAATGAGTTAATAATCTTTTGTAATATTACTTTTTATGTTAACACTATTTTTTTTTATTTATTATTCTTAGTCAGTCAAAATTTACTTTCAGATATGATTCAGAGATGTTCACTATACAGAGATAGAAAGGATGGAGCTACTACAACTGCAAGCCCCAAAGGCTCAAGAAGCAAAATAACACTTTATTATCAAATGATGAACTCTTTGAAGGTTACACTTCATAGAATTGTGACTTTTTTAATTTTCCCCAAAAGTCTTAATCTTTCATGATGTTATCATTGAGTGTGGGGGAATTGTGTAGCATTTGAAGAAGTCACCATTCAATGAAGTGTTGCATTCAAAGAAGTAACTGTTAGATACAGTGTAGCATGGCTTGTATGGGACAAAGCTCAATAAATAGCATGATCTAATTTATAACTTCGTGTTTTTAATGTTTTAACATGATCAATACAGTAATCTCTTGCTAACTCGAATCCTTCAAACTCAAAATACCCTCTTAAGTTAAAGTAAAGTGTAGGATGAATTCATATTTAACAGACTTTGTTCACAATTATTTTCTATCCAAAACTATTCTGACTTTGATGAACTTAGAAGGATAATAGCGAAAACAATCTTCATAGGCTTATACACTGTAATATCCTTTTACAGATCCACTGTTTTAATTCAAGCTACAAATAAAACAATGTGAAAAGTTTGGTCATAGAGACTTTGATTTAACGAGAGGTAACTGTATACTAACTTGCTAAGTACCACAAACTGTCCAGACTATGTATGGTCGACCATTGGTTAGAAATCAGAGGGTGTTGGTAAACAGCCCTAACTTGGCATCTTAACACTGTTGCCATGGTAAATCCTTTCATTTGTAAAAGGCTGTAGTTTTTAGCCCTCCTGCTCACAGTGTGCTCAATGTGAGCTTTTAAGAAATGATGTCCCTCCGCACAAACCGTCGTCATAAAAGGTTCTGGTTTGCAATAGCAACATAAAAGATGTACTCAAATATCTTCCTTTGAAAAACAACAACTCCTGGCTGTAGTTGAGAATAATTCAATTCTTATTGTTTCTCTAAGTCTAACAATTTAGATTACAAACTTGGCCAGATTGTGCAAGTGAGATTATAGGCTAGACACTGAAACGATATTTAAGCATCTCTGTGGGTGAACTATCACATTTAGTGTGAACTGATTTATAGGCGAGTATATAGTATACCAAAGATTCTGTCATCCGTCTTTCAACATTTTCAAACACTAGGCAAACTCTACTCAGATGTCACATTGAAATCCATACGATAGAGCGAGAAAAGCTAGTTTAATGGTACTGATTACACATTCAAGATTGCTGCAGGGCTAAAATATGACAAAACCCTTAAAGAATAGTTTTCTTTGGAACTAAAAAGCCTATGACTTCTCTTTTCAAGACTTTATATTGGTGGCCCCTTTGCTGTCAAAAATGTAGTTGTGCATATATGCCTTGCTTGACGATGCTCTTGTTGTCATTTGCAATCTCCATGAATGTCCCTGCACTCAATTCCGACATAGTTACAAAAGAGTACCGCAAGGAGCTATAATTTTAATCCCATGAACTCTAGGCCAACAATGCCAAGTAAATGGTAGTCCAATAACAGTAAATTGTAGTCTTTAATAATCAAAACAGCATTCCATTACACCTTAGCCATAGGCTCAATATGAACTTATGTGACCCTTTCATGTCCGTCATCTGCCAGTCAAAACTTTGCGCTTTAAACAGCATCCCCTAAACTACAAAGCGTCACAGGAATGTTCATTGGATAGTTTTTAGATCTTATTGCGATTACTGGATGTCGGTCGTCCATCATGCGTCGTCAACAATTGCTTCAAAGGGCATCTCCTACTAAACTGCTGATTGGATTTTGGCCAAAAAGTAAATGAGTATGATCAGGAAATACCACAATCACACACTGCAAACCAAACCACGGCACCGTTACAGGAATGATCCTTTTATGGCCCTCTTCAATAATTATTCACAATGGTTCCTGTCCGTTGTATATCTAGATCAGATGGGATAAGAGAATATTTGCGAGATGAAAACAAAAAATCTTTTGTCTGAAACCAAAATGCCTAGAGCCTGATATTTGGTATGTAGCATCACCCAAGTTTGTTCAAATTATTAGCCCCATATTCGGGGGACTATACTTTTATTAGGTTTGCTCGATTCCGTCCGTCTGTCAGTTACGCTTTCTTGTCAGAGAAATATCTCCAATATTAATTGAGATAGGCATCCCGAATTCGGTGTGTGGATGCATCTTGAAATAACTAAGTGTCTCGTACCATTTTTGGGTCACTGTGACCTTGATCATTGACCTAATTTCTAGAATAATCGTGTCCGGAGCATATCATCTACATTATTTGAGGTAGGAATTCAAAATTTGGTGAATGGATGCATCTTGGGGTGGCAATGTGTCACACACCATATCTGGATCACTGTGACCTTGACCTGTGACCTAATATCTAGAATAATCGTGTGTGTAGCATATCTCCTACATTATTTGAGGAAGGAATCCAAAATTTTGATGTGTGGATGCATCTTGGGATGACAGAGTGTCGAGTACTAGTTTGGGGTCACTGCACCTTGACCCCTGACCACATTTCTAAAATAATTGTGTCGTAACATATCTCCTACACTTTTTGAGTTAGGAATAATAAATTCGGTGTGTGTATGCATCTTGGATTGTTCCTCATAATGCCCTTACCAAAATTGTACCAATTGTTCTGCTGGCATTACTCCATAAAGGGAGATAATCCAGATAAAAAATATGGGTCAGTTATTTTTTGATGAGGAATGCATCTATGGAATTTTTAAACCCTATCTTAAACTTGTAACGGACAGAAGGATGGGTGGAAAAGCCCTAAGCAATATGCCCCTTAACTTTTTCAAAGTTGGGGGCATAAAAACTGCCCAAATGGTTCTCTCCGCCGAACTAAAGGGCATCCAGAGCTCCAGATATGAAATGTCTTTAAATGACATCTTCTGAACCGCTGGTGCAAATTCAAAATAATTTCACAGAATTGTCCCTAAAATGTCCTCTACCAAAATTGCACAAATGGTTCCGCTCCACTGAACGAAGTGGTAACCAGAACTCCCGATGAGAAATGACTATTAACACATCTTCTCCTGAACCACTGGTCCAAATTCAAATTATATTACAGAAATGTTCCTCATGATGCCCTCTACCAAAATTGTTCAGAAAGTTCAGCTTGGCTAAACAACATGGCTATAAGAGCTAAAGTCTTTAAATCATATCTCTTTAGCCACAGACCAATACATCATGTGCCAGGATTCAGGTGAGCGATCCAGGGCCATATGGCTCTCTTGTATATATGAGGATTTTAATGCAAAACTATATTGACTCTTTGTGTAAGGAACTTCACATTTCCCCAAAACTATTATACCTAACAGCTTTTATAAGAGGGTCACTGATTAAGCCTAAATGGCAGAAACTAGCTAGTCTGGCCCAGGAAATATGCACACTCTAGTTTCAGGTCTTTGGTGCAGTCTTTGCTTACAAAGGATACCCTTTTAAGAACATATTTATATAAGAACCAAATGTAAAGCTGACCTTTCACTCTAGGCAGCTCCCTTTGGATTGTCACATACATATCTAAACATCTTTTTCTCAGAAACTACTTGGCTGATTGAACTCAAATTTCATATGGAGTATGCATTAGATAAAACAATATATTATATTTTGTTTCAGGTTACTTGACCAAAATAGGCACCGTGCCCATATATTGTAAAAACCCATAAATTTTCTTCTCTTGAACCAAAGGGCAAATTATGCTTGGTCTGTAGCATAAGGTCGTTTTGGTATGTAGTTTTAGGGATGTGAGGCTTGTGAGCCATACAAAATATTTTAAATAATAAGCCTAGGTTGACCATGACGTAGTTTAACATTATTTAAGAGATCACGCGACTCAATATCAGGTGAGTACTTCAGGTCCTAATATGCCTTGGTATGTTGCATCATCATTTCGCTGGAACGAAGGGTGTGTACGAAAATACTCTCCATTTGATGCTTTGAGAAGATATTTACTCCAATTATGATCAACGCACTTTATTTTATTTGTAAAAATAGCAAATGCCTATGATTTACTTATGGCCATGTCATTAAAAAAATCCATGTTTAGTACCAAAAAGTCATTTTTTTTCTTACAAATACAAATCTGGATAGTTTAACTTGGACGCATGGAAATAGGTAGTGCCTATTTAATTCATATTAAGTACCTGAATTCTCGCTTCGCTCAAGTCAATCTTAGCTGCCAGCTCCTCTCGCACGAAGATATCAGGAAAGTGAATTCTAGCAAACAGTTCTTCAAGAGAGTATAATATATTAAGTACCTGAATTCTCGCTTCACTTAAGTCAATCTTAGCTGCAAGCTCCTCTCGTACGAAGATATCAGGATAGTGAGTTCTAGCAAACAGTTCTTCAAGAGAGTATAATATATTAAGTACCTGAATTCTCGCTTCACTTAAGTCAATCTTAGCTGCAAGCTCCTCTCGCACGAAGATATCAGGATAGTGAATTCTAGCAAACAGTTCTTCAAGAGAGTATAATATATTAAGTACCTGAATTCTCGCTTCACTTAAGTCAATCTTAGCTGCAAGCTCCTCTCGTACGAAGATATCAGGATAGTGAGTTCTAGCAAACAGTTCTTCAAGAGAGTATAATATATTATGTACCTGAATTCTCGTTTCACTTAAGTCAATCTTAGCTGCAAGCTCCTCTCGCACGAAGATATCAGGATAGTGAGTTCTAGCAAACAGTTCTTTAAGAGAGTATAATATATTACGTACCTGAATTCTCGCTTCGCTTAAGTCAATCTTAGCTGCCAGCTCCTCTCGCACGAAGATATCAGGATAGTGAGTTCTAGCAAACAGTTCTTCAAGAGAGTATAATATATTAAGTACCTGAATTCTCGCTTCACTTAAGTCAATCTTAGCTGCAAGCTCCTCTCGTACGAAGATATCAGGATAGTGAGTTCTAGCAAACAGTTCTTCAAGGGAGGCCAGTTGACATGGAGTAAAAGATGTTCGCTGTCGTCTCTGAAATAGAAAAAAAAATATTTGAGCCGCGGCATGTGATTTCCAACATTGTTGCATTTTGACAAGTGTAGACTCAGACGAGAGTGTACAGCCTCCTTTTAAGCGTGGATACTCCAACTGATGTTCAGTCAGTAGCTTAACATTCATAGAATATTCGAGTGACTTTGTTTGTTTGTTTTGTTGCTTTACGTCCCAAGTCAACAGCTATGGTCATTGCGGGACGGTCAGTTCACCTAACCACACTTTTTCCTGGGCAAGCTTGAACAAGCAGTTAACCAGTAACTCGTGCACATACTTTCGCTTGTAACTGACAACAACCCTTCTTGAATGATTCAGCGGAAGGGCGGAGAAATCTCCACGAAAGTATGGGACCGGGCCGGGATCGAACTCGCGACCCCTGGATCTGCAGTCAGACTCGTATCTGTTACCCGACACGTTACCGACTGCGCTACGCGGCCCGGTTATTCGAGTGACTAGCAAAGGCTCTGACCAGACTGCGCACATGCGCAGGCTGATCTGAGGCTTTGCTGCATGGTCACACATACCTCATTGGTGGAAATCTCGTGTCATGGCTCATTTAATCATGTCTGTGCCATATGATTCTAGAAACACTAGATACTAGAAATTACTTCAAATGTTTTCTATAGTATACTAATTTCGCAATAACGTTACGGATCAAGAAAGTCTTGTCAGATGGGGTCCAAATTTGAATTTTTTAGTTGATGAGGGGAGAGTGGTTCCAAATACCACTAAAACCGGGTCATCATCAACCCGCCGGTGAAACGCCATTGAAATGGCATTTCACTGGCGTGCCGATGATCTCAACAATGAATGCTGGTTTGAAAGCTTTGTGATTTTTCAGGGGATCTGGACCAGTATTTGCTAAGATGCCACGAAACCCTATATTTGTGTGATTCTTCAGGGGGGGGGGGGGGTCCGGACCCCCTGCCCCCCTCTCGATCCGCGCATGGTTACCTGAAACACAGTTATTACCAAGGGTGGATCCAGAAAATTCTGTCAGTGTTCCTGGCTTCTTTTTTTCGTCATCAATTTGAAAGTATTTCACAGAGCGACATACCATACTCCCTTAAGGGACCCAATTTCTTCTCGAGTGTGGTCCGTACAAGTATGTCTAAGTAAACCTATAGCCACTGTTGATTTTTCAGGGTGGTCCGGACTTCCTGTCCCACCACTATCCGTCCAATGACTACGGATTACATCTGATATGTTCCTTTTTTTTTTTTTGGGGGGGGGGGAATTTACAGCTGTCGTAAACGAGTCAAATCGACAACTTCACAACATATGGAATGTTAGAAAGTTGATCAAAGTGAATGTGTATTTGAAAATAGACAATATTATAAAAAAGGTGTGAAATCCGTGCAATCAACCCCAGATACGAAAAATTCACTATTTGAGAATATCACTGACAATGGACTGTACGCTGCCAGTTGCGGGAAACGAATTGCAACAACACTTTTCCGCTAGTGGTAGAGGAGTGCATTTGAATAAAATCCCAAACAATATCGTACAGTTGACAGTGAATTATCAAAGTTCTGGTCAAACGATACAAGTTTACACTGCCAATATCATCCAAATAATCCAGGAGGATTGTTTCTGTCCTTATTTATTCGTTATAAATGAACAGAGCTGCTTTTCAACAACATAAACAATGCAGCCGCCATATTAATTTTCATATTAAAACAATTGGGCATGTCATAAAAAAGGATTGCTTCTAAAATGTAAATGTAACGATATGATACAGTTCGTGAAGCGCGTTTAGGACAGACAACTGTTGAAAGCTATGTTTTATGATCGATTCCTGTCATTAAACACTTTCTGTCAGAAGATTTGTGTACTTATCACATATGGGCCGCGACGTAGCAAAACCTGTCTTCGGGGTTTCCAACCAAGCAAGATTCAAACCGGTCTCCTCAGCCACAGAGACAAGCTAGAAAATGGAAATTTCGTCTGTAGCAAGTTTAGATATGTTTCTTTCCGGAAAGCGAATAACACAGGTGCTGATCAGGGTGCGCGGATGGGCAGGCTGGTCTGCACCTTTATTGTTCCCAACTTACTCCCGAAGACTGGTTTTCTTGTGTCGAGGCCCAACCATACGTTTATTCATCCTTTTAAACATGCATTTACAGCTATCTAGGGTGGCTAGGGTCTGACCATGGTTGTCAGAACCTTCGCTGCACAAATATACGATAAGTACAAAATAAATCAAAAGGAGATTGGTACCTGTCTTGTGTTATTTATTAAAAATGGTTGAAGTTCCAAACCCTCAGGTACCATTGAAGTCCTGGATGACTTTTCAGTATCGTGCTCCGTCTTCAATTTTAAGAAACCCTGTGGGGATACTGTAAATAAATAGATAAATACATAAGTTCACAAATGCACAGTCAATGATATTTTGCTTAGACTCATCATTTGTCTTTGCTGCATTGCACAATATATACTGTACTACTACTACTACTACTATTACTACTACTACTACTACTAACAAGGCCAACACTGCATAAACTTACAGATTTGTGATCAGACTTAATCTGCATAAATAAATAAATAAATAAATAAATAAATAAATAAATAAATAAATATTAACAAATTCATTCATTTATTCTTATTCATAATTAAATAAATAGGCTGTCCTTAGCTGTAACAAACTTCAAATAGTTGTGAATTAAAAATGAATGGTTAATAGAAGGGTCTTTCAGTGTTTCAGACTAAATATTTTAAGCAACTTATGTCCGCTACTGTCATTGAACGAATGATATGATGATTTTATTGAGCGTGTGCATGATAATGCAAAGAATCATGGCTGTCAAAACACTTAAAATGTTATTATACAATACATTGATCAATTCCTTATATATAGTATTTCTTTTTATTACGTAAGCTACATTTATGTTTAGATACTACACAGTAGGTCATCTTTTAATGTAATTTAAGCGACAAGAGCAGTTTTTATAGCTAGATGTATATTACATGTAACTTCAATAGAACGCCAGTTTATCTATTGTTAACATTATATGATGTTAATACTTTGAAATGGTTTATTTGCATAAAACCGGTTAGCCAAATCAGGAAATAAATTAAGTTTTCATCCTTAAATGTGTATATAAATCTAATTTTATATGTCACTAAGTTGCTAAAAATAATATTCACGTTTAATTTATTAACATTTAAGGTAAAAATACACGTAATTTATTCCGGTAAATCCTATCATGATACATGTTATTCTAACCAGTAATAATACCATAAACCATCCTGGCCCAGTAAAGGTAACTGCCAAGGAACAGCCTGAAAATTGATTTTTAATTACATTTTAAGTCATTCCACATTATGTTTAAAATATAATAAACTTGGTTATTCGTTGAACATATCAAGGGCTTACAGTTTTGAATTTCATAAAACTTAATATGACATATAAATAAATGTTTTATCTGAACGAACAATGCAGATCCTGTTTAATTGAATCGTTCTATTAAATTTTATCTAGGTCTTCACCGGTTTCCAAAGTAGCCGCTCGAGTCACAAATGTAAGATGCAGCTTATGGACATCGATATTATACAAATACATGTACATTTTTGCTTTCTGAAGTTGATAAAACTATCCGAAAAATAATAAAATTGAATCTATACATTAACTTATTCCTTCCTATTCCGTCATGTGTAAGTGTTCGCACCTGTATCAGAGTCCATTGTTTTCCACAAAATGGGAAAACTTTATTGGAAGCGTTTGGTTTCTCAGAAATCCAAGACATCTGAATACAATAACATAATCATAGACGCCTCTATTGTTCTACCTGTCATACAGGTAATGTATAAAAGCACAATTTAAGATTTAAGCCAATATCCAGCAGAAGGCACATGTAGAAGTTGGCATGTGCGCCGAACGAAGACTCAGATCAGCCTGCGCATCCGCGCAGTCTGATCAGAGTCTTCGATGTGCGCTATTTGTTAGACGGTGGTCCAGGTAGAAAACTAAAATTCCGGCCATACTGCTGGTTTTATGTTGTTGTTTTTTCTCGTAATTGCTGTGCCTTTTTGCACGTCTATTTATGTGTGCCTTGTTGCCACCTGCTGGGAAAGGGCTGACCTCTTGGCTCTTGTTTGTGGTGTCCAACTGTGAGTTTATCACTTTCCCATTGGTATCCTGGGTCAGTTGTGGTACTTGATTCTATCGATTCCTGATCTTTGCACCCTTACTTACTTTGAATCTTCCCTGTACGCACATACTAACGTATACCTTATGTTCATTGGTTGCTAAAATGAGCTTGCAATCAAAGGTCACATAAAATAAACTTAAAATCTCTCATATTGCTCATATGGTTAACTTCTCTGAGAGGTTTCTGTGTTGGCACACAAGTTGCCAGTGTGCAAATGGCACTGCATGTTTCTTATTATCAATTAGACCTTGGAGTCGAAAGTCAAGGTCTTATTAAATTATACTTAAAATGTGTCACTTGCCTATAATTCTAAGTCTCCTATATTTGTTTTTAAATTAGAGTTTTTGTATTTGCTACAATGCATGTTTATAGTATGTATATGCCAATGGAGCATTCGGATCGCCGATATGACCTGTGAGTCAATGGTCAACGTAGGATATGCTCAAAATTTGTCTAAGGCTATTATCACAAACTCCTCTAAGACATACTTGCTGATAGAGGATGTTCATATTTGGTGTGTTAATTATAAGGAATATTACATATCGCCAATATGACCTTGGAGTGAAAGGTTTTGATCAATAGGAACATTTATTAAATGGTCTTCTTGTTAGGAAATATGTTATAACATCTGTAACAGAGGTCCATGGGCTTGGTAATTAATTGCTAAGATGCAAAGGCTAGATATTCTTATGGAAACTTGTGGATCATTATCTAATTTCTGGAAAACATTCTCTTACGCAAAAACAATGTCCTTAAATTACACAAACCAAAATTGGCTCCATAAAGCTTGGCGTAGTGCTATTTAATAACTCATATATTAAGATGAGCTGAGATAGAAGAGCGAACTTTTATATTTCTTTAAGTAAAATGAGTATGATAGTAAAACAAGATCTCAAACATTTGGAAAACTCACAACTACATTTGCATAGGATAATTCAATTTATGTTACTTAAACACACAAAAACTATAGAAAGTCGTAAAATAGTTCAACAGTTCTCATATGTAGCGAAGGCATCCAGCATTCACAATATATGAGTACTTTTTATTAGTTAGTTAGTTTAATGTCTTCTTTCTGTAGCACAAACTTTCCATTTACTTATTTTTAAATGAAAATAGTAACAAATGTAACAGCTGTAACATGCCTAATCGCCGGTTTACAGAGTGCAAACATTTCTTATTCGACGCAGCTTGGATAGTTCTTTGAGCTATTATATGTCGGCAAAATTCCTAGTGGGGCGGGGGCAAACCCTTTTACAGGTTACAGTAAGGCTGGTTGTTGAGTCTCATCTCTAGACACGTTTACATAAAACGCCAAATAGACAGTAGCAACTGTAAAGATTACACCAGTATTTCATAATTGAGCCATGACATGATATTTCCAAAAATGTGGCATTTTGACAAGTGAAGATTCAGATGAGCCTGTGTAGCCTCCTTATAAACTTAGAAACTCCAAATGATGTTCGGTCAGTAGCTTAAGACGTATAGAATATTCAAGCGACTAGCAAAGGCTCTGATCAAACTGCGCGTATGCGCAGGCTGATCTGAGGCTTTGCTGGTCGCACATACCATATTGTTGCAAATCTCATCTCGCGGCTCATATGATTGCACTTTTTACATTCATGGCTATTTCATGAACAATTTATAAAAAACAATATTATATTATGTTAAATCAAAACAACCTAACCTGGTCAAAGATATCAACTACTTGTGTTCGTTCTCAAAAGCGGGTTTCGTCGTCGCGAGGGAATCTTTTATTTCTTTTAGAGATTGCGACAAGGAGGCGAGGAATTCTCAATCCATATAATATTGTTCCTTCCCGATAGCGAAAGAAAAAAAAAAAGCGCTGATCGGCCTATGCAAATGTACAGGCTAGTCATTGCCATTTTTCCGAATGCGACAAAAGCATGCTTAAATTCGCGATGAGGCAAACTTCACGATGACTGGTGTACGCTTTGTGGCCTTTTTAAGTCTATGCATTCGCACTGATACGTATTAACATGCAATGGAAGCCTAGGGCAGTCTGCTCCAAAATCTTGATTATGAGAATCATTTTTGCAAGGAAATGTGACATTTCCTTGCAAAATTGATTCTCATAATCAAAGGAAGGGACATTTCTCAAGCTGTAACAGAAATGTAATTAGAAGTACTTTGCTATGTATGCTAGGGCACAGAAATGTTTATTAAACCAATTTTGGTTTCACAGGAAATTTATGTTTAATATAATACAGCAAAAAAGTCCAGAATCAGATCATATTATAGTAACATTACTCCTTCTTCAAACTGTTATGAAAGCAAAACCTAAATAAATTGAGTCAGGTCCAAATAAGTTCGAAGGCACGGCAGTGTACTTGGGTCCAGAAGAAAATAAAGTTTAAAAATATGAATTCATTTATACGCCTACTTCTAGAATATGTTTGATACGTTGTTTTTCGTGAATGTTCTTGAAACAGGGATACCACATTCTAATGTACTTGCTTTTGTAACGCAAGGTCTGATTGGATAACGTCAAATATTTGCGACAGCATATCCTGCGATATACTGTCGGAAATAGTTTGACATCATTAATTACGTCACATTTCGTTGGGTGGCCTGTGTGCAGCTTTATGCGGATTGTAACGGAGACTGTAGAAGTGCATTAAAATGGGGATAACCATATTAAAAAAAATCATTTGGAGAGGTATATCGTCGGATAAACGTTCGGAAATCACGTTTTACGGCTCCGCTCGCGCGTCGCCGTAAAACTAGTGTTCCGACCGTATATCTGACGATATACCTCCCCAAATGAAAGTTATTCCCTAATTTACTACATTACAGGTATGTGCTCTATTTCCATTGCTCAAATAAAAAATCAACAACATTTATTTGTGAAATATTGTCACAGTGACGTCTTCGTTCATGTAGCGGGTTCTATCAAATAGCATAATTTTAAACAAACTTTATTACTTGACTTTTTGGTTACTGTAAAGGCGGCACCTCTTGAATGTGTAATTAGGACTGGTCAACCTTAGACATAGGTGAAAGCTGAATTATTCAACAGTAACTGTATCATCTTGCGCCATTACCTCATTATAGACGCAAACACGTTATTTAGTCCTTAAAACGCCAGCAAAATAACTGCATCTGAAATGTCTATTAAACATAAGCATAGAGGCAAACATTGTTGGCCCAGATCAGACTGCTCCTACAGGAGCAGTCTGATCTGGGTCCACACTGTTTGTCTGTGAGGCTTCAAATATTTTAGTGGACGACAAAAATTTACAGTTTTTGATTATGCGCTGTAAGGGTAAAGAAATGTGAGCTCAGTGAGTATACCGTTAGGATTTTCATGAAATGCACGCACGTTTGCTCGGCCCAAAAATCTGATTATTTCTTTACCAAATTATAAATAGAACCTGATTCCCCTCCTTTGCAGATAAAATAGCCGAATCACGTCCAGATGTGAATATTAAAGTTGCCGCCTTTACAGTAAGCGAAAAATCAAGTAATACATGTATGTTACGTGATAAACGTACATATTTCTTATGCGGAAAAATTAATATTCTTCTACAATTCATCACAACTCCAAAATAATAGGTCTCTATCCCCAATAAGGAGTGAGTGGTTGAGAACTCGATTCGAGATCAAGAAGTTGCGGGTTCAAGCCTCACCTGAGGCACTGAGATGTGTCCTTGAGCAGGACACGTTATCCTCTGCTAAGTACTGGTTCAACGCAGGAAGACCTGTCCCGACATAAATGAAAAATTCTTGACTAGGACGTAAAACATCAAAACAAACAAAATATATCCCAACTAGGTAGCTTTAGATGCATGTTTAAATCATATAAACCTAACGCTTTTTGTGGGACGTCGGCACACAGCTCAGCATCGGATCTGAGACTCCGCATGATGCGGCGTCTGATCATGTTGTGTACTGTTTGCTTACAGATTTGAATGACATTGTAAATAACTACCAAACAACCCTGAAATTCGGAATAGATTCGTCCAATTGATAAATGTGGGACATTCCATTTGGCGTAAATAGGGTAATCAAACTCTCCTGAACTAACTCATTCCAAGTTTGAAGAAACCTCGGGGTAAATGAGTGCATGGCTTTTCATGTTACTAGGTCGCTAAATTCTCACTACATGCACAATTTTATAGCGTGTCACTTGAGCCTTTTCGATTGCATTGCATGACAACAAAGGCGTAGACCAACCTACGCTTCCTCACAGTCTCACCAGTGTATGGTTATTCATTGCGTATACATGTAATAGCTGAACTTAATTTATTCTAAG
The DNA here is from genome assembly GCA_964019695.1 of Loripinus fragilis. Taxonomy (NCBI): domain Eukaryota; kingdom Metazoa; phylum Mollusca; class Bivalvia; order Lucinida; family Lucinidae; genus Loripinus; species Loripinus fragilis. The sequence goes on from OZ026518.1 coordinate 36,514,568, forward strand.
TTTCAATCATCTAGCTATCCTATGTATATACACTTCTAAAAATATTTAAAGGAACACCTGATGATTTTCCATAGGTGATAATGCTAACCCCTGTCCTATAGACAGCCATACATTTCACTAGACAATAAGGTAGAAACCCAGTTTCTTTCGCTATCTTTGCAAAGAGAGTCAAAGTATTGGATCAAAAAAAGTTTTTAACAAAACAATCGCTGCTCAAGTTCATGGCTCAAATTTTGAAATTTTTAATTTTCTTGAAAATGACGATTTTTTTCTGGAACTCTGTAGAATCTTCGGAATTTTTTGATAGCGTAACCTAATGATTTCTGCAACATCAAAAGGCATTTGAATGTACAGAAATGACGGTGTTGTGGTGTTTGATTGAAAAAATCGCCTCAAAATTTGGTTTTTTCAAAAAGGGGTATTTTTAACAAATTCCATTTTTACATAAAGCGTTCCATGGAGATTTCTGGAAAAGGCTTACTTCATTTTGATCAAGAAACATCGTCCTTGATCGGTTACAAAACTTATCACAGGACAAACATATTTTCGCCTTTTCGACCCAACCCTTGCTATGAGTCAGACTATGAGTACATTTGTATTATGATCAATGGCAAAACATGCAGTGTTCTTTTAAATATTTTGAGCAGTGTATATTGAGCAGGCTGCTTTGAACCTCACCAGTTCCCAGACCCCGAAGACAAGGCCCAAATAGAAGCACTGCCATTAGAAAACCCATTTGCTTGCATGGGAAAATACAAAATCGCAGATCAGACTCCGCAATTGCGCATACTTATCAGCGTGCTCTTTAAAGATACTATGAAATGAGTCGTGACACAGCAGAAAGGTAGGGTATAGTCATGAAACTTCGGACACCAGGTAAATTCGGATACATAATTTTGCAAACAGATGAAACCCAGATGCGTCTCATCAGGATTTTCACTGTTGCTTAGTTGATTATTTTTTTATTCCAATAATTATAATATGAAACAAACAAGGCCGCTGTCCGATTTTACACCCTACCGCCCACGTTCTTTGTACTTGTCGAATTCGCGTTAAAAACGCATTGAGAACGCAGATATTACGCACTGTATTTTCAACGCGAATTCCAAATAGCCAATCCCCGCTCGTCATTGATAATGCGTTACACTGCAGTGAAACGCATTTACCTGTCAACCAACCGATCCGGCTGATTTATCAACGCGATTCAACGTTTATCACTGCGTAGCAACGCAGATCCGCAGTGTAATGCATTGCTGCATAGTCATTAATTAGAGGAAGGATAAAAGACGATTAAAACGGATTTAATAGCAAAATAAATCACTGAGGTAAGAAATAATATTTTTTTACGCAAGATGATGTAGCACCTGATGTCCGAACTTACCTGACTTTACCCTACATATTGGCATGTCCGCGTAGGATGGTCTGAGTCTTTTCCTTTGTGCACATACCTAGTTGCACATTTTGCACATACACCTGGAGTGTTAAATTCTCCCAGAAGATTTAAAATAGGGAAGTGCATTTTTAAAGGGCTACTTTACTTCCACCATCCCCACCTACGAACCCAAAGCCTCAAAACCCCCCATCCCCATTCACCCCGCCCCTCAAAAGTTAATATGATTAGGTTTTCCATTGGTTTATTAGAATAGAAACCTATATGTGTAATGGTCTAACATATGATTGTATTTTGCCGATGTTATGGTAACAGACAATGATCGCCAAAACAGTAAAAATGCAAGGTAAGAAAGAGGGCAAAGATCAGGAATCGATACAATCAAACACCACACCTGACCCAGGATACCAATGAGAAAGTGACAACGTCACAATTAGACATCACAAATGTCAGCTCTTTCCGAGCAGGTGACCACAAGACACCAACAAACAGACATAAATGAAAGCATAACAAAATAAGACAGAAATAAAATAAATGATCCACAAAAGAAGAACCGCCTTCTGGGTTTTGACTAACTGGCGTTTGACAGAGAAAATTTGAGATTCTTGACAAGCAATTATCAATGAGAGTAGGCGTTTGGGGCAGCGCATGAGATTTTGCCGGGATCTTACCGCATATTCAGAAAAAACCCAGGCTGATATCGACATTTCTAAGATTCAAGCTAGTCACGGTAGCTGAGCAATCTGGTTTGAGAGTTATCGGAGTGTTAAAGCCCCTGGTTTTCAGGACCATTCATCCGTTTTGCCTTAGAATAATCCTGACATTTAAAAACATTATTAAGTCTTGCTATAACATATAAGATGAAATTGGTTTAATACGAGCCAAAGTTTTAATTAACTTTCTTACGGGGAAAACGATTATGTTGAAATGAATACAATTACGAGTCGATTTCACTAAATTAGGTGTTTCTATTCAAGCCTTGCCTTTTGAAAAACTTGTCAGATTGGCAATTTAAGAACCTTACGTCTTGTATTACGTTAATATAAACAGCGGTTTAGATAATTAACTTTCATGATAATAGACAATAAGGAGGCTGTAACAAATAAAAAATGTTATCAGCTTTTGTGAGAATGTGCAATAATCCAAAGGGGAAAGAAGCAGTAATTCTCTTCAATTGCGTCCCTTTTCAAAATAGGAACTTCTCTGACTCACAGAGGGAGCGAATTCTTACCTTTAAGAGCAGTTCCTTTTGGTAAGGAAATCGCTTTAATCACATTAGGTTACCTCCCTTGAATGTTACTATTTCCATTACGCACGTGCGTAATTGCATAATGGGAGCAACGCCAAAGTAATCGACCTCATGTTTGTCAAGTGGACTTTTCCATAGATCCAGCTAAGCACATTTGTCATTATTTTCTTACTCATCAGTTTAAACATATATTTTGGGCGCTCAAGAGAACCATCTCCTTTGAGTCCCACAACATATGCTTTGGTTGAGAAATAATAGAAATAATAGCTTTCTTACTTTATAGGAAAGCAACCGCACGGTTAGTATTTTTATTTGTTACTTCACAGATTGATGAAGGGGCAATTAATGAACAATAAATTTATTACCTGTTCTGCATTTCGGTCAGGATAGAGATGTCAGAGGACACTCCTGAAGATAATTGAAGACTGGAAGCAGGCTTTGGATCAAAATAACTATGTAGCGGCTATTCTAGTGGATCTTTCGAATGCTTTTGAGTGTTTGCCACATGACCTGCTCCTTATTAAAATAAAGCATACGGTGTATCGGAAAATACAGATAACCTTCTTAAAATCATTTAACTAAATTCGGAACCTTCATACAAATGATTTTCAGCCTATCCTCAAGGGTGTACCAAAGGTATTAATTATTGGACATGTTCTCATCAACCTATTAATCTAGGATATTTTCCATGTTATTTAGGCTGTTTTTAAAAAAGCCGCCAATAGGTTAGGTTTGGCAAATAGGTTGTTTCTATGACAGCATTCCTTTACTTTTATTATAATAACAGGTCTTATTTAACAAAACTTAGAGTCAGCAGAATAGGTGTTTGAAAAGATGTAAGAGATATGATACAGATTGCATTACCGAGCATGAGCCTTTGCGAATGAACCTTCGCTACTAGATGAAACCTCTAACTAAAACCTACACCATTAAGCCACTGGGTAGGTCTTTAAAAGGTTTTACCAAACATTAAAGTACCAAAAGTGTGTGTGCTCCCTAAAAATAGTTAAAGCCATTAAAAACGCAACTGATAAAAATATAATTTTTTTCCTTTACATAGCAATGGAATTCCCTTTGTCTGTGTATTTACAAGCATCCCTAATGTTCAAGAACGTTTTAACAAAACTTGAGATTGATTACGCACATCTGCTAAAAATTTTGGTGAAAAATGCCAAATTCATAAAAAAAGTTTTCTTAACCTTCTTTCATCTTTAAATTCTACTCAATTTCAGCTTGAATGAATGTTGTTTCACTTAATCAAAAAAAAAAAAAAAAAAAAAAAAAAAAAAACGGAATACAAGACACAATTCCGTTTGCCTAAGGGGCCAAAAGAATGTTTTGAAGTTCAGTTTTCGAATATTCTTCGCTATATTTGAGAAATTTAGATATCAACCATCGAAAATCTCGCATTTTCGTCAACTTCCAGTTTTCATGCTCAAACTTTGGTGGCCGTTTTAAAAGTCAAGCTTAACTCAAGACACATTATTCCAGTTGTGAGTGGTTAAAACGTAGAGCATTATTGAAATTTTCAGAAAGTTTGAAACCAAAACAGCCAGGCAATATTAAGATCTGATGTCCTGATTAACATGATTAACAAGGTGATTTTGCTTTTTTGTTTGAAGTATTGGGATTGTGTCCCTTTATCACAACATGCAGCGTGGCTTAACTTAGACTGCTTTATCAGTACCAAAAGGATATTGCCTTGATATCGCGACTATAGTTTTGTGCTTTGTTGCGTTTTTACTGGCGTTAAGTAATCATTGATGTTTTTTAATAAACCACATAACGGACTGGCATGCCTATGGTAGAGTAGACTCATCAGTCTCTCACATTAGCCAAAGAATAATAATATATCTCTTATTTCACAGACAAAAATGGAATAATATAGGGTTCGTGTTTGTATCAAACCTGCACTGCGGTGCTCTGTTTGAATGTGTGTTTTTTGCAGTTTTGGTGAGAACTTAACACAGAAATATGTAGTAACCGTTTGACTTATTCTATGAAGCCATAATGCAATATGCGCATTTGGTACAGTACAGATCCAACTTATTTTCAAACAGACCGATTCATAAGTTTCCGATGAGAATTTTGATTAGTTTTCCCAATATATACAGATGAAATACTCTGGTGGCAAAGTTTTCAATGGAGCAATATGATTTGAGGAATCTTGGCTAAGGATCATCAAAAAATAATTGCAAAATTATTTTTAAATCGGCCAAGTATAACTTACTACTATGTTCAGGTTTGATGAAGGCGCAGTATGGCCCCTCGCCATGAGGTATATGCAGGACACGCACTGAGACCAGTTTCGTGAAATAAGCCAATATGCTTTTGACAAGGCGATATCAAAAGTGTTTTTTTTCCTTTTAGTTGTCATGGCAACCAGCATCACGGTGGGAATATAAATAGTTGAAGAACTTAAAAGACCACACTAGGATCTTCACAGTAAAGTATGATAAAATCCCACCAAGTAGTTTAGGAGGATATGTAAACTGACTGACAAAAGAAACGCTTCATACTTCTGACTTTGAAGCACTTATTGATTGTTTGTTTTGTTGCTTTGCGTCCCAAGTCAACAGCTATGGTCATGGCTGGACGGTCCGTTCACCTAACCACACTTTTTCCTGGGCAGGCTTGAACAACCGGATAATCAGTAATTCGTGCACATACTTTCGCTTGTATTGTCGTATTTTTTTGACTCTGAAGTTTAAAGGTAGTGACCTATACTAATTTTATCTCGGACCTGTTAACGATAGTTTTCGCCAAATATACGGGAATGAATTAGTTTTTCTGCAAAATTAATGTATCATAACGGTAGTAAGATGACTATATCGTCCGCTGTAGTGCAGTGGCCTAAGCCTAGGACTCTTATTATAGAGAAGGCAAGTTCGAATCTCGCAAGGAGTTTTTTTTTTTTCAGTATATTAGTTTTTATGTGTTGACATGACGGAAAACTCTAGAAAAGCGTAAAAATGCTTATTTTTGGTGCAATTGTGCATATGCACACGTGGGTACATGTGTAATCGCTAGCAAATTGAGCCAAATAGAGCTTTTGCCCGACTTAACAGGTCAGTTATGGTTCTTGATCACCTAGATAATCAATAAGTCAATTGCCCCCCTTACACCGCGGCGACTATATCGCGAAATCGATTGTATCTCCAGGTATCTATGGTATTTGTCTGACGAAAGAGGCCTAAGAGGGTTTCGCCTAAGAGCTAAGATTGGCTGTCCGACATTCTTGGTTTACTATCTACTGCGGTGTTATCCTGTGTACATTAAAAACAAAAAAACACATCATTTTCTCTCTTTTCTTTTATTAGCAATACCGTTATCATTTTCTCGTTTTCCTGTTTTAGCGCATACCGCTCCTTACAGGAAAAAAAAGAAAAACTCCTTGTGAGATTTGAAATTACCTGCTATACGCTACGAGTCCTGCACTTAACCCACTACACCACAGCGGACGATATTGTCGAACTGCTACTTATATCAGACATTCCATTTCAAATGACCTAATTAGTTCCGTATATTCGGCGAAAACTATCGATAACAGATCGGAGATAAAATTAGCATATGCCACGCCCTTTGAACTTCAGGGTAAAAAAAATACTGCAATAACTGACAACAACCCTTCTGTAATGAATCAGCAGAAAGGAGGAGAATGACGGTAGAAAATAATTTCATGATCAATCTCCACGAAAGTATGGGACTGGACTGGGATCAAACTAGCGACCCCTGGATCTGCAGTCAGACACGCATCTGTAGCCAGACACGTTACCGACTGCGCTACCAGGCCCGGCTTTTGAACCACTTATGAAAAGTCAGAAACATGCTATATTTATAACTGAAGTTTGAAGTCTGGACTTCAGGTAGCGTTTAGCCTTGTTATAATACCTGTATAACACATGTATACATTAATTTCTCGATTCTGACCATGCTTGAAATGACTTACAATTTTAAAATTGTGAGTTGGCTTTTGTTCTTGATTGCTATCTAGTTGATATGATTAATAGCTGGGTACTTAAATATGTATTTTGTTGGCCTACACAATGGTCCCTAGATCTTACTAAGTAAACACATGTTTCATATCCTTTTTTGTCGAAACTGAGCTGTAAACAGTGTGGGAAAATATCTTGCACATATACTTTCATGTATTTAATATAGTCAACACACGCAAAACTGTAAGAGAGATAAATGATATGATTTAAGTCTTAATCAAGAAGCATATTTTGATCATTAAAATAAGTAGTTTCTGTAAGTGATGATTACATATTCGATAAATCACTTTTAATTGAAATAGCATTTTATGTGCTTTGCGCTTAAGTTTCTTTCTTCATCACCTGTTTTTTTTTCCAGAGTGTAATCTCACTTATATTTATGCTATAAAAGACAATATTCATTATTTCCCTCATTATTGAGCCCTCAAACTGCAGTAATTTACACACATTAGCAATTTAATCTCATATAATATTATTATTGCACTCAATTAATGTATTCAAAAGAAAGTAACGTATGTAACATCATTATGAGGTACCTAAATGAATTAAAAGTATACTGCTAGTCATTACCAGATAATATTGATATAATGTAAGAAAAATGAATAATTTGATATTTACACTATAGGAGTTCCTATTATTTTACGGTAAACTCTGCAAGTGCATGATAAAGCCTCAACTCATAAAGTACTAACGTGCTTCATTTTGTGGCTTATAGAATGTGGTTTGAGAAAAGCATAGTGTACAAAACTCCCCTTAAGAGATATTTTGGCAGTACATGAATAAATAGTAGTATATTTGAAAGAAAGTAACGTATCTAACTGCAATATGATAGGTATAGGTTGTTTAAACGCATACTGGCTGTTTGCTGCAATTAATTTAGTGCTTTAAAGACAATCAGTATGTGGATAAATAAGAACTAGGCATAGCTTTGTATTTGAACAGTAGGATTCGAAGCTTTTATAGGGTAACGTAGTTGCCATGGCTGTTACATGGTAACGCTCCAACTGCCAGAGGATGAACATGTATCATTTTTCATCGCGTATAATGTAGTTACAGAAAATCAAGAGGGGTCTATTAGCAACTTACATTCTAAGACCTAATACTTTAGCTTGGCACTTTGGCAGAACTCTTTCTCATGGAACAAGTAAGACTTTACAACGATACCTTTTCCCCTGGAATGTTAATACTATTCCTTGTATACTTATCATTATTTGATTGACATTGTCCTTGAAATTAAGAGTAGTTTGAGAAAAAATCATAAAAGGAAAAATAAAATTGATGTACATTGGGTACTTGGCCATTGAAGGGAACAAATTGGTTGATAAACAGGCCAAAGAAGCTGCTTCAGAGATGAGTAAACCAAATATAACTGTAGAAGCTATTTTTGACAAAAAGGAAGCTGTAACTGAAATCAAAAGGCAAATGATAACCAAATGTAATCTTAAATTGTCCTGCTCTGAGACAGCCACTAGTGAACCATTCGACGTCATCTGAGCGTGACGATGACGTTCCCAGGTAAAACGTGTTTGAGACGTGATCGTCACTCCAAACGCGTTACATTTTGAAAACGTCCAGAACCTTTAAATTTCATTTTTAAAACGTGCAGAAGACTAAATAAAAACCCTACATGAACACGTTTTTGTAACGTTTTGTTCAGTGTTCAAGACGTTTTTGCAACCCCATACCTGCCGTGGAAAATTGCAAGTCCGTAAGGAAAACGTTTTAAAAGTTGTAACTGTCTCTCTATATACGTACCCTGAACGCGATGGAGACGTTTCCACTAACACCATTGAAGACGTTTCCATATAACACGTGTTCGTCACTCACAAAACGTTACAAATTGAAGACGTCAAATTCGTTCGCATTTATTTTTTAAAACGTGTTGAGGCCCTAGCGAAACCCATGCACGAGGACAAGGACGCTTTTATACCGTTTTGATTCGTGTTTGAGACGTGATGGTAAACCCAAAACAATGACGTCTTCGTTTGGTCTTCAAACTGTGTTCACAACTGCATCAAAACATTATATATTTGCAGTGAACTCGTTTTAAAAAAACGTGTGCTAGTGATTCCTAACGGGACCGAGCCATTTTATTATCCAAGACGTGTGCGTCACTCCAAAAGCGTACGTCAAACACGTTTGAATCTAGTTTTCAAATCTTGATGAAGACCAAACGAAACCCTTGCATGGGGATGCTTTTATATCGTTTTAATTCGTGTCTAAGACGTGATGGTAATCCCAAAACAATGACGTCTTTCTTTGGTGTTCAAACTGTGTTTAAAAACAATATCAAACATTATAAATCTGCAGTAAACTCGTTTTAAAAACATGTGTTAGTGATTTCTGACGTGCCCGAGACGTTCTTTACACAAGACGTGTGCGTCACTCCAAAAGCGTTACAAATTGAAAACGTCAAACACGTTTGAATTTAGTTTTCAAAACGTTTTTGAGATGTCCTGACTACGTCAGTTTTGCTGATAAACGTCTGAAACACTTGTCTCAGACGTCTTCGTCACCAAAACTTACAAAAAACGTCTTCGTCACCAAAATGTTTGGTTCACTGGGCTTAGTAGCATACAAGATGTGTTTTCTAAAGTTGGAAAAAGAAGTTGTTATGGTGAACGGGACAGACCGACATTCTCGGCACTGAATCAAATGTAAAGTGGCCATTCCATTCTTAACTGCCACAGGGCTAAGATAGACAAGAACGTGTCAAATTTATGTGAGACCTGCCAGGAGGTGGAGGATGTCTAACATTTTTGTTCCAGTGTGCAAAATACAGAATAGAGAGGGATACGTTGGAACGAACAGTGGACGACATTTTGTTTAGGAAAGGTTGCATTGATATCACATGTATAAACTGAAGGCTCCTATTAGGGTACAATGAAATATTAGCAAGAATGCCCAAATTAAGCTTATAGCAGCTCTGATGGAAATCATCAGGTGCTCATACAGATTTTAAATTAAGCTGATCATACGTATGCGCACCAGAGTTTCAAGAGTTTTGCAGCAAGTGAAGAAGCACAAGAGATAATAGCACAATGTTTTCATAGGCAGCAGAAGAATGCCACACAAGACAAACAACAACAACAACAACAACGGTATGTAGCAGGAATGTTTTACATGTAAGTCTATGTTGGCGGATCAAGCTTTTGTTCAGGGGGAGAGAGAGGGAGGGGTAAATGATGGGATGGGGGACATACATCTTGTATCACAGAATAAATTGTCATAATATACATTTTGGTACTTTTTTGCCAAAATGTCAGTGCGGTTGGGTTCTGGATTCACGTTCCCCTCCTCTGGATCAGCGCATGTGTACTGTACCTACATGCGTGGATCCAGAAAGTTTTGTCAGAGTGGGTCCAACTTTGACAATTTTTTTTTAAATTTTGATGAGAGGAATGAGTATTCAAATACCAATAAAAGCTGGCCATCATCGGCCAGTCATCGAAACGCTATGCAAGTAAAATGGCCCAACATTGAATGTTGGCTTGGTAGCTTTGTGATTTTCAGGGGATCCAGACCTGTATTGCGAGGAAACCCTATACTTTTGTGATTTTTCAGAGGGGGGGTCGTCCGGACCCCCTGTCCCCCACTCTGGATCCGGGCATAACCTACCTTTACACATCAGTATGTAAAACACATATAGTCTTGATGAGCACTGACCATAACACGTTTTGAACTTAGAATGTTTAAAAATATACCTTTCTTATAAACAAGGTTGGTACTGATAGAAGGGAAAATAACTCAAGCTCCACTATGATATTTTCCTCTGTAGAGTACAACCATTCACTGTGGCCAAATTAGTTCACTTACACAGGATATTTAAACATTGGGGTCTGGGAGGAGGTTCAAGCAAACCTACTAAACCCCCTCTGGATCAGCCACTGCCCAGCCTGATAAGGGTCCATACTGGCACTCTGAAGCTCGTCAATAAATTTCTAACGCTATTTTTGAAAAAAAAAACTTGAACAAAACTTCTTGATAATAAAGCACGGAAAGAGTTAATAATAATTAATAATTCAAATTTGAAATAACAGGATTTTTTGGAATGAAATGATACAGATGCATTTGGTTGATACTCTATGAAATAAAATATCTTGTAATCATTTACAACAAACTTGTATTAACGGATCCAGAAAATTCTTTTTTTAGTCATCAACGTATTTCACAGAGGGACAGAACAGACCTCCCTCGAGAAGCAATTGGACCCAAATCGAACGCAAAGGGTCCACTAGCTTGTTGAGGGGGAGGGGGGTTGGTAGAATGTCAAACAGTTTGGATCCAGATCAGGCACGTCAAAATTTTGAACCTAATCGGGACACAAACTGTTTACTTAGGTTATCAGCAGATGTATGTGATCAGAATGTCAAAAGTTTGGATTCAGATCAGGCCCAGCAATACGTCGAGCCTGATATGGGTCCAAACTGTTTGCAAAGATTAAGCAGACGACATAAACAGGTAAAAAATTATACAGAAACGACTAAATGCTACATGTATGTGCATGCGGCATGTGCAGCAACAGTTTGGATCCAGATCAGGGGTGACAAAATTGGGAACCAGATCTGGGCCAAAACTATTTACTAAGGTTATTAGCAAATGAATGATATCAGAATGTCAAAAGTTTGGATTCATATAAGGCCCTGCAGTTTGCCCAACTACTGTTTGCAAAGGTTATCAGCAGACAATTTAAATAGGCAAATAGTTAAACAGAAACAACTAAATGCTACATGTATTTTCACCCAGCATGTCCAGCAAAAACTTGATCAGAATGTCAAACAAATTAGATCCAGATCAGGCCCCACAAAATTTTGGACCCTGATCTGAACCCAGCAAAATGTTTGCTTATGTTATCAACAGATGAATGTGATCAGAATGTCAAAAGATTGGATCAGGCCCTGCAATATGTGAAGCCTGATCTGGATCCAAACTGTTTGCAAAGGTTATCAACAGACGATATAAGCAGGTAAAATCTAAGGCCTAATGCTACATGTATGTGCACCCGGCATGTCCAGCAAAGACTAGATCAACATAGGCATCTGAGTCTGACTAGCCTGATAAGTGTCTTAACAGTAACATAACTGGTAGTTAAATAACAAAGCTTTCTTTTAAAGTAGGTAAGGTAGTCCTTTTCATGGGCATAGACAATGCTGCGGCAGGTGCGGCATTCACCGCACCAATAATTTCGGGAGGTGCGGCATGCCGCACCATTAAAATTTGCTGATGCTATGCGATTCCGCACCAATAAATGTTACTTATCAAAGCAGAAAAAGTGAACAACATGTGTAAATGAAAAAAACAACAACAAATAAACACAACAAAACAAGAAAGATTATAGTACTTTTCATCAACCATATGCAGCCGACAGCCCCAGACAGGGGTACTCTGATATTTTAATACATACGCAGGCTCGGGTCATTTTTTTTGGGTTCAGAAAAAAAAATATTTTGGGGTTATGAAGAGTCTGTGGATATTTTTTTTTGGGTCGTCATAAAAATGGACTATAATTAGGCGTCATTTCTATGCATTTTATGGTCTCTTCTGAAGGTCAAGGTACATAATGGGGATATTTTTTGGAGTTGCTAAAATTTCAAATATTTTTTGGGGTGTTTGAAATTCCTGATATTTTTTGGGGATGAAAGGTAGATGCTTGGCTCGAGCCTACGTATGCAGAAAAATTAGGAGTACCCCCACCCCCCTGGGCTGACAGCAGCTTCCACGGGATGACTCATCAATAATCCAAGCTTCCAAGTGTTTGCATGATGATTTCCTATGTTTACTTTCGTTTCTCCTTTACTGCTATAATTACATGATGAGTTTTAGTACGAGATGTGAATGGCAAGTTACTAAAGTTACTTTTTTCAATTTGTTCTTACATTTTAAGAAACAGTGTTTTCTCAGAATCTGACTCTGTAAAATTGTCGATGCTTTTGAAATATAATGTTTCTAATTGATGGGCATTACATGAGGCTGAGAGAGCTTACAATAATTATATCTGAAGTCATTTACCAGAATAATATCGTTGATGCTTAATTAAATCTGGTATCGGTATACTATTTAAAACGCACCCCTACACCTAAAGAAAGAAAGAAAAAAAACACACAAAAAACACGCGGTCCAGGAAAAAATGTATGGAAGCACATCGGTGCCATTACATTACAATGTTTTCTTGCTGATAAAAAATGATTCTTCAACTTTTCAATGAAGAACATTGAATGTTCTAGGTTCCATTCTTAACCAGAAAAACATGGAAGAATGCAGAGAGCTAGAAGACTTAATCAAAAAAAATATTTGTTTACAAAATCAAAGGATAAAATACCAAAAATTGTCGCCGAAAAGAAACTAACTTACTGCTTATCATCTCAGAATGCACGAAATCGCACCGTTTGTTTAAAAATTATCCGAAGGGGCATGCCCACGGACCCCCTAGGATGGCTTCGCGCCTACGGCGCTCACATTCGCACCTTTGGCGCTCAATTTCTGCCGCACCAACCAAGAAGAGATGGCTACGTCTCTGCTTTGTTTGGCCTGAGCATTCATCTGCTACCATAATCTTGTATTAGAGCAGTGAAGTCTCTGGCGAAAATTTGCATACACACTGGCTTGTCTTTTGTTTTACATGGACTGAAGTAAGCATGGGCTGAATTATCCATTTGCAATAACCCTTGTGTTTATATACCAGTACAATCCACTGGTGAGATTTGAATTTGAATACTTGTGCCAAAATATGCGGAATCCTTTAAATTTAAACGTTTTGCAGATTTTTTTTTTTTGAGTTAATCCATGATTTTATTGAATCCTCAATAACACCTTTTGCGCGTGCCATAAAAACCTTGGCAATGTGTGAAAGCAAGCCGACACAGACCATATGATCCATTTCATAACTGTTGAAGAGTTGTTTTAATGGACGTTTAAAGGTATGTAAAGAGAAATCCTGATCAACAACAAATCCGCAGACCAACCTGTGCATATGCACAGTCTGACCATTGCCTTTATAATTTGCTCACTGGTAAGTCGTTTTATTAATCTTGCTGCATGCACAATTTCAGCATTCTAGCTACTCTTTGTAGCTAAGAGGTTGGTCTTATTCTTACAGGATCAGAAACTAAGAAGACAGTCTTTTTGTATTGGGTCTATTTATTAAGACATGATAATCTCGATTATCCAGTTTTAATCCCCTGAACTTGAACAGATGTAACTTCAAGCATATGAGTATGATCCTAAATGTATGCTGGAAAGTAAAAAAGATAAAAAATATAATAATGAAAATTTGTTCATTTGTTTGATTTAAGCGCAACCAATCCAAGCATTCAAAAAAACAAAACGAGGCGGTCCTCCAGCATTCCTGATGCGTTCCTGGTGCGTTCCCGGTTCGATCCCTGACCAGTTCTAGGGGTAACTGATTGTTATCTGTAATATACCAGTATTTTTCCAGGGGGCCTGATCCCCTCTGGATCCGCACATGTAGGTCATAAGAGTGTGGTACTTTTTGCATAATATTGGGCCTCGTCGCGAGAAAACCTGTCTTCGGGGTTTCCGAAAAATCGAGTTTCAAGCCAGCCTCCTCAGCTACACAGACTGACTAGAAAATTGAAATTTCACCTGTAGCAAGAAGATATATGATACTTTCCACAAATCGTACGCCTTTGTTATTCGATTTGTGGAAAGTACTAGGTTCCATTCTTAACCAGAAAAACATGGAAGAATGCAGAGAGCTAGAAGACTTAATCAAAAAAAAATATTTGTTTACAAAATCAAAGGATAAAATACCAAAAATTGTCTCCAAAAAGAAACTAACTTACTGCTTATCATCTCAGAAAGCACGAAATCGCACCGTTTGTTTAAAAATTTTCCGAAGGGGCATGCATGTGTACGAAATATACTTAAAATTGTGACGTTTGTCATTGAAAAGATGAAACTGGCGTCTTTCAGTTTGTTTTTAGATGCTTCCCCCCCCCCCCCCAAGACCCAAGATGCCCTTTGGACAATTAAATGTCGCTATACAAATATATAACATATGTAAAGGGCGTCTTGGGTCTAGGGGGGGAAAGGGGTTGTATAAGCGAAAGAAGCCTTCAAATATCCAACAAAAAATAGACCACTTTGCAAGATGGTCGTTTTTATTGTACATCAACTGTATAAATAGTTTTACTGTACATAGCGTGATAGAACGATTGGTACCCTTGTTTAACGGTCTAGTTCCCATATATGTTACTGAATAACAAGTAAAGTTGATGATCGAAATAAATTCTCGTTCAATAAGAAGTAGATTTATTACATGCATTAAGGAAATCCCGTCGTTATTTCAACACAATAAAACGAACGTCTCGTTTAGGGAGATTGTTCGCCTTATCGCTAGAAATTCTTAAGCTGTTTTGAGCTAGAATTTAGGTTGCCTCTTTAAATTAGGCAAACTATTTTGGAGCAGCTGTTTAGACAAATAATAGTTTGCTACTTGATAACATCAGTTTTAAATGCATATACTTCCTTTATTTCTTTACCGATTTCGATAAGATTTGCAACAAAATTATTTGCTTGATAAACTCTGTCTTTGAAAGTTAATTTATGATTTTACGAGTGTTTCCTTTTAAATGGTTGTACTCGGGGGGATACTATAAAAGCTCAATTAAGGAGCATAATGCCACAATAAACCCTACACCTGACGTATTTATTATATGCTTGGACCCTTCAAATATAGAAACTTTAGTGAATCTACCACTTCTATGAAAGTTTGCATGGCAGTTCATTTGAACCATATAAGCATAGAATCCGTCTAATACCCCTATTCCACACAGGCCACGATTCGCCCGAATCGCCACGAATTGATTTTTTTCTTATTCGAGGGGATTCGAGGGTTTTTTTTTTTTCTCCAATCGTGATGAGCTACGAGTCATTCCTGATTCAGATACGATGTCGTTACGAATATTCGGGGGAATCGACTCAACTCCGCTTGAATCGCGCAAGAATTCATTACGATTAGAAAATAACATTAGAACTTGCTGCACGAAAGTTAAGGAATCAATTACGAATCAGTTAAGAATGAGCGGAATGCAGCACGAATTGGGCACGAATTAACAGAAAACCGCGACGATTCGACACGATTCGCGAGATTTTCTCTCGCGATAGCTATTAAAAAGGCCCGTACATGCTTCGGAGCATCAGTTCCAAAACGAATGTTCCTCGTAAAGCAGCAGTAGAATTGATCCTGCAACTTGAGTGTTGAAAACGGCTTCTTATATAGCTAGAAGAAAACAACTACGTTAAAGTCGAGAGGTCCTGACCCAGACTCTTTGACTTGGAAAAATATGGCAGCTCGCCATCGGCAAAATCACCAGCCTGGAGCTACTGACTGATCCTGATTGTGCTCCAGAATCTGCCAAATCTGTTTCAACTTCTAGGACTGCTCACATGCGCGAGACGAGGTAATTAACCTTAGAGAAAATCCTTCTGCTATCTCTTCCTTGGTTTTATTGCTTGGCGTAATCTCCCGATTCCCCACGAATGAGCTAAGAGTAGCTACGAATGCCCAAAACAATGCAAAAACGCCCCCCGAATCGATTACGATTCAGTTACGATATCCAAGAATGCCTTAGGCAATTGGTACGAATCACGCACGATTTTTCGAATCGGGGAATTCGTGGCCAAAGTTTTGAACAGTTCAAAACTTTTGAGCCGAATTCCCGATAGATCTACGAGTTGCAAGAACTCACTACGGACTATGCGAATCAGCTAAGACCATCACGAACTGAGTACGATTCAGCCACGAATCCAAATATTTGTCAATTCGTGGGATTCGGGGCCTGTGTGGAAAAGGGGTATTTTGGGAAATCTGCAAACAGTGCAGAACCAGATCATGCTTGCTTACCGCAACATAAATTGTAAACATTTGAATGAAATTGTAATTTACAACCATTCGAAATGAATTCGTCCAATAAAGGCGAGAAATTCCATATTGGCATTAGTGCGTTTAACGGCTTAAGTATGTTGCAAATGTACAGATAGTTTGTCCGGCTGTTAACAACTACATTTTGTAGGGCCTCGTCACGAGAAAACATGTCTAAGAAGTTTTGGACCAGGTAAGACTTATAACAGCATGCACACTCACTAAGCCAGCCTTGTGATAGCAGTATTTGTAATCATGGGTGAAGACAGTACATGTATATTGCTACTGAAAAAAACCACCAAGCAAAAACTAGGCTCACAGAGTTTATTGAGCTGCGACTTGTGATTTCAAACAATGTGGTATTTTGACAAGTGTAGACTCATACGAGCATTTGCAGCCATTAGAAACTCAAATTATGTTCGGTCAGTGCCTGAGAGTCATATTATATTCAAGCGACTAGCAAAGGCACTGATCAGACTGCGCGTATGCGCAGGCTGGTCTGAGCCTTTGATGGTCGCACATACCATATTATTGGAAATCTCATGTCGCGGCTCATATGACTTTGCTATTCACATATGACGGACAATGATACAGTGTACCCTCTGGGTAGTTCTCGTTGACAATCTCCCTCGGACAATTCGTCTGTTTGGGATCCACATTTCAACAGGTAGACATATGGCTTTGCACATCTGCTTAGTTATGTCTACACGGTTTTGCCTGTTCTGTACACGCTTGGGTCGGTTTTCCTCTGGGTACTCCGGCTTTCCTCACCACCCAAACAGGCCATGGCCGTCTTGTTGGTATTGTGCCAGCATGCTGGTTGTTGTATATACATGCAGTAATCCCTTTTTATAATTTTTATACCAACCAGGGCCCGGAATTACAATGCCTCCTTAAAGTTAAGCGAGACTTAAGTTAAGTTTTGATATTTCAACGCTAAATAAATTGCCTGGATCGATGTGGCATTTGTAGTCAAAGTAAAGATTGTGATCTTCAGAAAAATTAAAACTATTTTGACCTTAATCAGTTTTTAACGTTATTTTTGGCATCCCGAAAAATCAATACTTAACTTAAGTCTTCCTTAACTCTAAGGAGGCATTGTAATTCCGGGCCCAGACAATTGTCGTGAAACAACCCTTCGACATAGTTTTCGTGGTATTGCTGATTGTTAATAAGAAAATCTTATAATTCCGTGTGGATGAATTGAACCACGGCTCCATAGCTCAGTGGTTAGAGCGCCTGTCTAGTAAACAGGAGGTCGAGGGTTCGATCCCCTCTGGAGCCTTCATCCAAATACAATTTTTTTTTTACATTTGTTTTCCAATTTTGAGCCAGTTTTGCCTGTGCTTTGGTTAGAATACTGAACTAGAAATTGTGTTTATGAAACACTTTGCCCCCAACCATTAGCTTGTTGATAAGGATGGTCTATCAGCTGACCAAAGAATTTCTAGCGATAAGGCGTGTCATTTCCCTAAACGAGACGTTCGTTTAATTTTGTTGAAATAAGGACTGGAGACACTAGGAACATTCAACAAGTACACATTGTAGCCTAGTCCGCATATTATACTCGTTTTTGTCCTTAATGTATATAATAATCCTTCTTCGTTTTGAATGAGATTTTATTATGATCGTCAACTGTGCTTGTTTATGTGAAATAGACCGTAACACTAAGGTAAACAAATTGTCAATCACGATAGAGTATATATTTTTATACAGTTGATGTACAATAAAAACGACCATTGGGCAAGGCAGTCTATTTTTGTCAGATGTTTGATGTCTTTTTTGGCTTCTTCAACCCCCCCCCCCCAAGACCCAAGACGCCCTTTACATATGTTGTATATGTTTATAGTGACATGTTATTGTCCAAAGGGCATCTTGGGTCTAGGGGGGGGGGGGGAAGCATCTAAAAACAAACTGAAAGACACCAGTTTCACCTTTCCAGTGACAAACGTCACAATTTTAAGTATATTTCGAACGCATGCGCAGGAAGGATATTGTAAAGTTTTGAAAATGAATAGCACTTCTATCCTTTACAGTTCGGCACTTTTACTTTTTAAAAACTAGCAAAGCATTTACTCAAAAATAGTAAGTGAGTATGATCAGGAAATACCACAATCACAAACTGCAGACAACCCCGTGGCACCGCGAGGAAGAGCCGCTCAACCATCACGAGACATCAGGAAGACAAATTAAGCAAAGCAATCAGCTCTCTCTTCCCCATCAAGATGACTGCAATACTAGAATGGACATAAAGTAACGTACAACAAAACATAGAACAATTACAGACTCCCACAATGGGAGTAACAATGATAAAAAAGTCAACAACAACAGAACCACCGCCTTAGAACGGACAGCAGCCTAAACCACCGGGGGGCTTAAATGCATTTTACTGGTACCAAATCTTCGCCCTAGATTCTGCTGTTGTTGAAGTAACAGACCTGGTCTGGTCTAAATGGCACCCAGTAGAAAGACGTAAAATGAAGGGTGGGAGTAAAAAGCGCATATTTTTACTGCTTTGCTAATGATGAATTGCTTTGAAACGTATTTTGATGCTTTCTTTGCACATTTTTCTGCCGAACCGCACCAATTTTAAAAACAAGAGTGCAGTTTGTAAATTTGGTGCTTGTTATCATGTCAACTAGGGAAAATACACGCCTTATCGCTAGAGCTTCTTTGAGGCTCCTAGCTGTAATAGTTTTATAACAAGTTTTCTATGTCCAAATTTGCAAAGGACAATAACTCGAAAATGCAGAGGGCAATAACTCTTAACATTTTTTTCAAATTTTCACCAGGTAATCTACTCATTATCCTCTATCAGCTTTCCAAGTTTGAAGCTCCTAGCTGTAACAGTTTTTGAGACATAAATTTTCTATGTCCTTGCAAAGAACAATAACTAAAAAAATAACTTTTTTTTAGTTTTCACCAGGTAACCTACGCATTATCCTCTATCAGCTGACCTATTGCAAGTTTGAAGTTCCTAGCTGTAATAGTTTTTGAGACCATATTTTGATTACAAAATTGCATTATGGCCCTTTAAAAGGGGCATAAATCCACAAAGGGAGATAATCCAGACTTAAAAAATAATGGGTCAGTTATTTTTATGATTCCATCTATGAAATTTCAAAATCCTATCTTTAATTTTAAATTTGAAAAAGGTAATGACTCAAAACAAATGCAAAGTGCAATAGTTCGATAAAAATAAAATAACTTTTTTTTTAATTTTCACCAGGTAATCCTCTTATTATCCCCTATCAGCTGTTCAAGATTGAAGCTTCTAGCTGTAATAGCTTTTGAGATATCAAGTTTTCCATGTCCAAATTTGCAAAGGGCAATAACTTAAAAAATATATATATATATTTTTTAAATTTTCACCAGGTAATCCGCTTATTATCCTCTATCAGCTGACTAAGTTTGAAGCTCCTAGCTGTAATGGATTTTGAGATATCTTGATTACAACATTCCATTATGGGCATTTAAAAGGAGCATAACTCCACAAAGGGAAATAATCCAGACTTAAAAAATACTGGTCACTTATATTTTGATGGGGAATCCATCCATGACATTTCAAAACCCTATCTTAAATTTTGAACGGACTGACGGACGCCCGGACGGAAGGACAAGCCCAAAGCAACATGCCCCTTCAACTTTTCCAAAGTTAGGGGAATAATCTTGCCCTGTAGGGACATTTACGCTTACAGCTCACTACAATGAGCTGTATGTGGAGAGTATGTATGATACCTACGCATACAAATCCTTTGAAACATAGTTATGAGAAGTTCGGGATTTGATGATGGCTGGACTTTGCTGTTGTTGGTCGAACATATCTTTTTTTAATGTGTTCTTATATACAGGTCTGTGAGTGTTCTTTACTCACATGATGTGGTTTCGTGTTTATAGGTGTGAATACCAAACAAAACCGAGGATACTTATTGAGCCACGACATGTGATTTCCAACAATGTGGCATTTTGACAAGTGTAGACTCAGAAGAGCCTGTGCAGTCTCCTTTTCAGCTTAGAAACTCCAGATGATGTTCGGTCAGTAGCTTAACACTCATAGAATACCAAAGCGACTGGCAAAGGCTCTGATCAGACTGCGCGTATGCGCAGGCTGATCTGAGACTTTGCTGGTCGCATATACCACATTGTGGGAAATCTCATGTCGCAGCTCAATTAGTTATTATAACAATCTTGTTATCACGCGTAATCAAAGATACTGAACATTGCTGAATACTCTTGATAAGCGAATAGTATAACCAATGGTCTGTTGTTCTTTCTTTGTCTGTTATATATACATTATAACAAGGATGTCTGAGAGACCAGTCAGCCAATCTTGATCGAATTATGCCACCCGACCGATTCAGGGTCCCAGCACACATAGTACCGATTTTGAAGAAACTTTCCTTCCTTGGTCATTGTAACATTAATCAAAGAAACCAACTCTCTTTCAGTCCCATTGCCATGAAAATGGGAATCGAATAACTTAGGCCACGTTTGACAAAAATCACTAAAATTGACTTATTTTCAACTGAATAGTTACTTACATTTTACTTATTTTACATTCTACATGTATATCTAATTACATTCATCCAGGAGAGTGACACAATGTTGTTAGAAACAATGGAAAACCTCTGATGTTAAAAATGTCATTACGGTAAAAGTATATTTTGTCAAAGCCACCGTGAGCCTAAGAGATTTCAGCATTAAATGGGTAAGTGATGTTACTTTTAGCATGGGGTAGACGATTCGAATTAACATGTGCAAGTGTATTCACTTGTTTAGATTTCCAGTCTTACACACATGTATTGGTATACTCATGATACATGTATTGCAGGCGTCGACGTGTCTTCCTGGGTTGAAGAGTACCAAGCAAGGATTAATGTGTCTTGCTGAAGGACACAACGCAATGACGCCGGTGAGGCTCGAACCCGCGGCCCTTCGGTCTCGAATCAAGCACTCTTCCACTGAGCCACTGCGCTCCCCCATTTGCATGTAATGGTGAAATCTCTTACATTTATACCTATGGGATCACATCTGGGGAATTAAGGTTGTGCATAAAAAATTAAATAAGCCCGGGTATGTGCCATTGCAAACTTAGTCCGCATGCAGTACTTGGGAAGAATTTTGACCCAAAATCAGTGGTCACCGTGCACAGCACAATTACGACAATCCAAACGAAAATGTCGACGCAAGCAAAACTATTTTAGGAAGATCGTGAGTTTTCGTTTCGAAAGCATAAACATGTTTATTGTAGTCTTTAACAGCAGTTATTGCGTGGGTGGAAAGGGTGGCACGATTTTGTATGCCCTGCGAATTTACAATAAAATTGGGCAAGGACTTGATAAAACCAACACAAGGAGTGCTCCTAGTGAAGGCTCAGATCATCATGGACATCCGCTCAGTCTGATCTGAGTCATCAATGTGCTTCTAGCGGGTAACCTTGGCATTCAGCTTTATTCATACTTACAGTGAAGACTCTGATCAGACTGACACGATGCCTAGGCTGAGTTGAGTCTTCTCGTGACGTACAAACACATTGTTGGTTTTCTCAAGTCGCTGCTGAAATGTTACGCCGCGAGAAAAAGCGCAACTGGCATTGCGACGAGTGGTTTAAACCATGGAGTTTGCTACATGTAGTCCTGGGCATGTAGCTACAGAAACTTTCTAGATAATCTCGATATTGGCGTATTAACACTGGTCTCTGAGCTACACGTACACTCCTTACCAAATTTAATCCCGTTAACCTGCAGCATTCCAATTTTAAGCATATATTTTCAATCAGAGTGAAAAAAAACAGTGCGGAACCGGATCAGATGGCTTCGTCAGAAGCCAGCAGTGTTTTTAAACCGGATAAATTCGGATTCACCACGACACGCGTTAAGCTTCGCATTTATATTGCACATATGAGCATGCTGATCTGCAACATAGATAGTTTCTCGTGACACAACTATAAAGTACCCCAAACTATTAACTGTGTTAATTTCTAAATACGTTTCAGTGATTGATCGACACAATATCGGAGATGCCACAAACTTTACCCCAGACTGGTGCTTTAAATTCTGTTATCAAAACAATGCGTTTCATTATATCTCGGACCCAGTATGTTTATTGGGTCCGAGATGATATGCAACTTCTCAGAATAGATTGCAAACCATTATGCTGCTCAGGTGGTTTTCATACTTCATTTAGACCGTGATTGAGTCACAAGTGTAATTTTCCCAAGTAACGGCCTTTTTTTTTTGAAAAAGCAAATTTGAAAATCTTAAGAGGATATTAAATTCCCATTTATCTGATTTTCGAAGGTCTTTGATTACGGACTATTCACGTCATTGTAATTGTCCGCTGCTCTTGACAGGCGAACTAAAGCAGAGATATATCTGTGCTCGTGACACCTTATTAAAAGACAAAAAATATAAGTATTCGAAAACCTCACAAAAGTCATTTCATAATTTCAAACAACTGCATGCATAATGAAATTGTATTCATATACCAAAAGCTTTAATTTCGCCGCCGCATGTTTTTGAAAGCAACTTTTCACGCGCAAAATTCTAACAGACATCGTGTGTCAATGCACACTTGTTTTTAGCTTAGCATACATTTGTAAAAGTACATTTTGCACAATCACACTTAATGCAAGCGTGCGACAAAGAAGAAAAATGGGCTGTGCCATACGCGGTGTTTTACTTGCATACCAGTAAGCTGCATAGGCCTTTAGCAGAGACTGTTTGCAAAGTTCCAGTGGTAAAGAATGGGGATATTTTTTTGGGTTGCTAAAATTCCAAATATTTTTGTGGTGCTTGAAATTTCTGCTGTTTTTTTTTTTTTTTTTTTTTTTTTTTTTTTTGGGGGGGGGGGGATGAACGGTAGATGCTGGGCCAGAGCCTACGTATGAAGAAAAAAATGAGAGTACCCCCCCACCCCCCGGGATTTCGACCGCTACCCAATCTCTGCTTTACTACATTTAGAACATTGTTACAACCTATAACGGTTCTCGTTTGCGACTATGTAGAAAAATCGGGACAAAATATACGGCTCAACCTTAACTGCTGAGCTACTTCGACTAGCTAGAATATTGCGATTTTGTTTGACGCCACTTAAAATTACTAATATATATACTACCGGGCTTTAAAGCGCAACACTAGGATACATGTAGCAGCTTTAATGTATGTCTAAAAAAAAGGTGCAAAGCAATCAATTTGATTGTATATTAAAGAGTATGCATTTGTGAAACCCCCATTACACTGGACGGCGATTCCGCTACGCTCATGGCGATCTAGGAATTTCTTTAAATTTTTTCCAAATCGCCGCGGAAGCGAACACAGCCACACGATTTTGGGACTTGACGCTTCCAGTACGCTTCCACTACGCTTCTACTACGCTTCTGCTACGCTGCTGCTATGATCCTACTACGACAATGAAGATCTGGTTACGCTTAGTCTATGCTGATGGCGATGAAGCGTAGTGGAAGCGTACTGGAATCATCAAGTCCCTAAATCATGCGGCTGTCTACGCTTCCGCGGCGATTTGCAATAAATTTAGAGAAAATCCTAGATCGCCATGAGCGAAGCGGGATCGCCGTCCAGTGGAATGGGGGGGGGGGGGGGGTTATCAACATGTTCCAAAACATTGAGCTTTATAAAACATATCTACGCTGCCTATTGACAAATACAAGGTACTACATTTGCCTACATAATTGGTTGGCCAATTGCAGATAATACATGTATTTGGTGCGGTTATAAGGTTAATGGGGATGGCATTGACCCCAACTGACCAATTACGAGGTAAATAAACTTTTCTTCTTCTTGTTCTTCTTCTTCTTGTTCTTCTTCTTCTTGTTCTTCTTCTTCTTCTTCTTGCTCTTCTTCTTCTTGTTCTTCTTCTTCTTGTTCTTCTTCTTCTTCTTCTTGCTCTTCTTCTTCTTTTTCTTCTTCTTCTTCTTCTTCTTATGAGCCCACGTAACGAAACCAGGCTGTAAACAGACGTCGTACACTGTATGCTGCTAAAGTTATTTAAAGTAACACCCGGATAGTTTACTTGGGCCCGGAATTACAATGTCTCCTTAAAGTTAAGCACGAGTTAAGTTAAGTATTGATATTTCAACATGCTATATTGAATGCTAAAGAAATTGCCTGGATCGATGTGGTATTTGTGGTCAAAGATATCATTGTGATCTTCAGAAAAATTGAAATTATTTTGATTTAAATCAGTTTTAAATGTTATTTCTAGCATCCTGAAAAATCAATATTTAACTTAAGTATTCCTTAACTCTAAGGAGGCATTGTAAATCCGGGCCCTGATCAAAAGATAAACCGTGCACTTGGCAAAATAATTGGACAGAGACACAGCTTATTTTGTCATATTTTTCCAGGGGACTACAATATTTTAATCATGTGACGTCGCGTCTGGCCATGCAATAAAATCGATAAAACCACTTCGGGGATAACGGTATTCAAAATTTTCATTTGGGGAGGTATATCGTCGGATATACGGTCGGAAATTTAGTTTTACGGCGACGCGCGAGCGGAGCCGTAAAACGTGATTTACGAACGTATACCCGACGATATACCTCCCCAAATGAAAATTTTGAATATTGCTATCCCCATTCTAATGCACTTCTGCAGTTTAGTCTCGGATTGGAGCGTTGGAAGCGCATAAAGCCGCACGCCATCCAACGAGATGTGACGTAATTAATGACGTCAAACTATTTCCGACAGTTTATCGCAGGATATACTGTCGCTAATTTTTGACTTTATCCAATCAGACGTCGCGTTACAAAATCAAGTGCATTAGAATATAGGGATCATACATGTTTTTCATGCATTAACATTTGCCGGGTCCCGAGGAAGCTGTTTGAACACGAGGCCGTTAGGCCGAGTGTTTAAACATCGTCCGAGGGACCCGGCAAGTGTTAATGCAATGAAACAAACATGTGTGATCGTTATTCTTGCATGTTTTACCTGAATTCAGCATACACAGCGCTGAAAACGTCGCTTAAACATTAAATATCCCTGTTCTTACACTCGATTTCTCAAAACAAAATGGCGTCAGCGTCAAACTTTCGAACGTCATTACGTCGCCACAACGTCATATATACGCGTGCAACGTTTTCGCGAACGAAAGCATCGGCGAAATGACCAGTCACGGCCGCGACGCTTTCCCGTGTAACGTCATGCATACAAATCAGGGCCCAGTTTAGGCTTTTTCAAGTTAAAGCTATGTTCAAACAGCACGAGAATCTCATGATTTGAACATGGATTTTGCTGCTTCAAACAGCTTCGCGTAACGAATACCCATGCAAGAATAGTGGTTTACAGATTTTCGGGAAAGACCAAGACGTCCATAACAAAGTGGCGTACATAATGGCAAAATTATAACGTTTCCACGCCGGAAATGAGATTTCAAAGTCCTCTTAATCATATAATATTTAGAATCTAACACTCGTGCTCTTGTATTACTGAATTTATTAAATTCGTTGCGAAAAAGGTAAGCCTCGCAATTTGTCTCTTTTCCCCAACTCGTTTAATAAGTTCAATAAAACATGAGCACTCATGTACATGTAAGATCCTCTAAGAATAGAATAAAGTTTGAGATACATGTAAAACAATCTCTGCCAATATCCGTGGATCAAAATTTTGTACTTTTTGATCTTCCTGAAAACGATGACTTTCTGGAAATCTACAAATTTCACTAAATTTGGTAATATAATAAAAAAATTATGGGCCTCGTCGCGACAAAACCTGTCTAACACGAGACTCAAACCAGTCTCAGTGATTTGTTACCTGCGCATCCTGCATCTTTTGCGCAAAATGTTGTCTATGAGATGCGAAGTTTTTTTTATTTCAGCGAACCCAGGATGCAATAGTATTGCAGACTTGTCATTAAAAATAGTGTTCTGGACTCATAAGTTTGCAGTTGGACTCATGGATATGGGAAACAGCGAGTCCCAGGACCCATACATGGAAGCCCAAAATTGTAAATGAATCACTGCAGTCTCCTCAGCTACATATGTACATGTACAGAGCCTGGACTAGCTAGAAAATTGAAATTTCGCTTGTGGCAAGTCTAGATATGATACTTTCTAAAAAGCGTATAACAAAGGTGCTGATCAGTCTGCACGGATGCGCAGGCTTGTCTGCGCCTTTGTTGTTCGCAAACCCCTAAAGACAGGTTTTCTCGCGCGCCTCGAGGCCCGTATCATAATGATTCGTGTTACATATACAGGTAGTATAAAATACGGAAAAACGATGTCCCGTCACGCGCGGAACCAGGAATTTGTGTGTGTGTGTGGGAGGGGGGGGGGGGGGGAGGTCTAGACCTGACGGCCAGATAATAGCCTGGACAACGTTTTTTTCTTTTTTTTTGTCCTCAGCCTATTTTGCAATTTACAGTGTTGGGGGGTCCAATGGTTTTATTGCAGAGAAGATTATCCTTTCCCAAGAATACATTAGGAGTCCAGCATTTTTCATTGGGGTCCAACTTTTTCCGGGGGGGGGGGGGGGGGGTCAAAATGCTAATTTCTATTAAAAACAATATAACTTGTGATTTTTCGGGGAGGGGGTCCAGATCCCCAGCACCCCCTCCCCCCTCTGGATCCGCACATGTCCGTAATGTTTAGACAAACTTTACTTATAACACATGAAAAATTGTCCTTTTAAGAAAAAAAAAATCAACTTTGCAAAAATTGATCAACGGAGATTGGAAAAGTTTCCTTCATTTTATCATTACTCATCATCTTAGACTTGAAGGTCACCAAACTGATCGTCATGATAAGCATTGATTCATCTTTTATAACATATATCTTGCTTTTGGTTGGACTTTGACTGCATTTACATGGGAATAAATGTTAATTTCTTTAAATATTTTGTGCGATGTATACATTTGTATCTCATTCCAACCCTCAAAACCCGGAAACTTAGTATCGTCAGCAATGTCACAACTTAGGAAAGGTTTCAATATTTGGCTGGAACTCTCCCTACTTACTAACACGGGGTCTATAAGAAGTTCTAGCGACAAGGCGTATATTTTCCCTAGTTGATATAATTACAAACACCAAATCTTCAAATTGCCCTAATGTTTTTAAAATTGGTGTAGTTCAGCAGTAAAATATGCATAGTAAGCAACAAAATACGTTTCAAAGCGATTCACCATTTATAATACCATGATACCGTGCACTTTCTACCCCCATCCCTCATTTTACGTCTTTATACTGGGTGCCGTTTATACCAGACTTTGAGTAAATGCATTGCTAGTTTAAAAAAAGTAAAAGTGCTAAAATGTTCAGGATATGAGTGCTCTTCATAAAACTAGCATTTTTACTGCTGAACTAAACCAATTTTAAAAAAACATTAGGGCAATTTGAAAATTTGGTGTTTGTAATCATGTCAACTAGGGAAAATATACGCCTTATCGCTAGAACTTCTTTTTAGAAATTCAACCAAATGTGCACACAAAGAACAATGAATAATGAAAAGTACCGCAGTAGGGGGGGGGGGGGGGGGCGAATGGGTTACTCTACTGTTTTTTTTAAGTATACATAATACATGTAAGCATGGATGGCCAAGCGTTTTTTGTCAACATTTCAATTTTTTTTTTTTTTTTTTTGGGGGGGGGGGGTGCTGTAGGGGGAGGAGGCATCAAATTGGACTATTTATTTTGGTCATTTTAGGCTAAGGTACAGAATGGGAATATTTTTGGGTGTATGCTATAATTTTATACTTCTGAGGTATTATATACCTGATATGCTAGGCCATGGGATAGATATGGTTTTGCAGACTATTATTTTCATAAAGCCCCATATCTATTAGCCCTCTGACAAGTGTCGCGTAAGCCTGTAACATCCTGTTACATACGATACCCACCAAAATAGTTCAAATTACATGGAATGTTTTAGCGCCAAAATGTTATGAGACATTCAAATGAACTAAAGTACAACATTTCTATATAGCCTAATCATAAAGCAACAACACCTTAATATTTAAAACAAAAGTATGCTATCCACTATTGTACTTACATGACATTTTGCATTACTACCCTATTTCTGGGGAATTATTATTCCTGTCGTTTCTCCTGAAATGTTTATTACTGTTCATTGGGTGTAGTTTTTATGCAGTCTCAAAGACAATTAGCTGACCTATCCAAAACTGCAAAGGAAGGCTCCCTACTTTTTATTATTTTGTAGACATTTGAAAATAGCTACCACTTTATAATATTTCGATAGTAACAAACACATTATTTTGCTAAAAAGCATGGAATAAAGCCATGTCATTTACAAAACCCAAATAAATTCAACTGGCATGTTATGAGAGTTATTCCCAGCAGTAAATTACACTTGAGTAGCATGCTAATCTTGAAAACATAATGCAAATAGTAACGTACGTAACATCCAAAACTCTCTAATGGAACCACTCCCCAATTGAGGGGTTATTTTGTAAACTATGATTTTCTAAAGCTATGTATATATGAATATAAGATGCAAAATGGCTCATGTAAGCTTCTGGCACTTCACTGTGGTACAGCCATGTTAACTCTGAGTCTCAAATCATATTGTGCAAATACAAAGTTAAATCGTATTCTTATTTATCCACATGTTATTCGCACTGAAAGCTCTTAAATAAAAGCAGCCAACAGCCAGTATGCAACAAAACAATCTTCATCTTTGATAATAATGTTGCAAACGCAACTTAATTTCGAGTATATAACTACAGCTGTATTTTGTACAGTGCTAACGCTTGACCACTGGTTGTCATAATACCTCCGAAGATTTGTTCATTATGGTTTACTACAAAATCTTTATATAAGCCACAAAATAATATATGTTAGCTCATACGCAGATGGGGGATTACCCTGCAATATCAAAGTTAAATACGTTACCCTAAAATAGGAACTCCTAAAGTGAAATAGGAACTCATATAGTGATGATATGAAATTATATATTTTTCTTGCATGTCAATATTATTTTTTGAATTAGTTTAAACATATTTTATTACCAAATTCGATACAGCAATGGGGTTGGGTCACAAGTTCTAACAACCTTAGTTTCGACCCTTCCCCCTGCAATTTAAATACACATAAAAGCTAATATACATGGCTAAACATGTACAAATACACATGAATACTAAACAACTTGTGAACAAGTTAAGTAGAAACAATATAAACTAGAAAAATACATAAAAAAATAACAATAAATAAATAGATAAGCAAACAAACAAGCACACAAACAAACAAACAAACAGTCAAACAAACAAATAAATAAATAGCAGTTCTTTGATAGTTAAGTAAGTATACAAATTAAAAAAACGTTGATGAATAGAAAAAAAATATAAAACTGCTAATATGAACCCCTTGAATTTGAAAAAAAACACATACTTAAATAGTCAGGCCATCTAGTCCTGGTTTCTAAGAATGTTTTGAAACAGAGTCGTTTTTTTAATTGAAAGCAAATAATTAGCAGTAAAATTGTGACTAATAAAGACACATACTTTTACAGTTTTATATATTACTTTCTTTTATATACATTTATAGTGTAATAAAAGAACTGTTTGAGATTTAACTGCTAGTGGCTATAAATTGCTGCCATTTAAGGGCTCAGTATTGAGAAATTATGAATATTGTCTTTATTAATATATAGCATATTACTGAAAAACTGATCAAAGCATGGGTGATGAAATGGAAGATACTTGGCCTTAAAGTATAGCGGAAGGAAACGATCAGGAATCAATACAATAAAGTACCACACCTGACCCCGGACACCGTATGATATAGTGACAAAACACAAGAAAACCTCACTCACAAGAGAACCAAAATCTCAACCCTTTCCCAACAGGTGACCACAAGACTGCAATAAACAGACATGACAGTATGGCCAGGACAAACACAAATAAGAAAAAAAGATTCACGAAAGAATCACCGCCTTGGTACAGTCAGTGAGAAAATTACTGGAGGGCTGAAACTACTTTCATTGTACCAACCTCACCCTTACTTCTGATGTAGATCAAGACATATAAATGTTTGGTATGTGTGACAGATCCCTAACTTATCCATGAATCATCTTCTAGTTCATAAAACACATAAACATCATAGAAGTTTTTTAATCAAATATGCAAACAGCCTTAAAAGAACTGCTTATTTTAATGGTCAAATTATTGTTCTTTAAAAAGTAAATGATATTGTTTATCGGAATCAGAATATTTCAGTCCACATATGGCAACCTTCATGCCTATCCCTATGGTTAGCATCTATTTGTATCTAAAGCATATCCAGTTTGGCTTGATTTAATGTGAAGAATAAATCAAATAAGCCAGCACATTTGATTTTGGTACTTATCGCAATGTGACACAATGAAGGCTCAGTCGAGCCTGTGCAATTATGTATATTTGCCAGAGCCATCGTAGCTCTCATACACAAAGAAAAGATGTATATTAAGACTCAGACCAGCCCCACTGTGTAAGCACTGGTCCATATGTTATAAATACCAACAATTCATGTGCTGGTCAAATTCTTTATTTGAGCATTTATATATTATGATACAAAAAATGTCAATTTTCCCATCATATAACAATGCAACTGGTACCTTTGGTATTCTCAAATAATGATACTCAGTATATTATATCAAACACAACACATATAAAACAAATGACAGGAGAGTCGCGTCTATACCAGTATCTGCTATTTGTAACAATATCCTTTACAATATGAAAGAAATGAATTATTTTGGAGTTCCTGCACACTTTGGTACTGGTGACAATGTTGATACGTTTCCTTCCAATATTCTAAACATATAAAATATATTTTAAATTAACTCACATTGTCAAGTTTTGTTTTATCTATTCCTGGCTAAAAAGCCCTATTAATTAAAATCGATATCGTACGTATTTGACATGTTTCCATTGATATGATCATATCACGTCATCATTGCCATGTGAAGTCCACCATTATAACAAATTTTCCCAATTTTTACAGATTTTTTTTGTTCTCAATAAATCATTTATTTAGAAGTTCACATTGCTCATTGACAAGCTAATAATCAGCAGACTGAATTTGATTTGATTATCAGTTTTGTTAATTAAACATTGAAGTTATGCTGGAGATAAACTAGAATCATTTTTAAAGCTGAATATAAAGTAAAATCTCACCATCTGTATACACAATTTGATACTGAGACAGTCTCCTTAAACAGTAACTAAAACAGACAGTTACAATGCATAGCATTAAAAGTAACATGTATCATTTTTGTTCTACTAGTTTAAAGAAGCTAAAGTCCATATGAATCTTAAGCAAATATAATTTGTATCCTACCATGTTTAGTAATTAGCAGTTTTGTATCATAAACGAACTTAAATAGGCAAGGAAATTAGCCTGTATCGTGCTACCAACTATGTTTGTAAAATGTGAGCAACAGTTAACTAGGTACGCAAACCAATTCAGTAACTTTTGAAGTTTTAAATAACTGATTGATCAAACTTAGTGTCCTTCAGGTAAATAATGTGGTTGGTAAGGAGGTGCAATCTCTGCTGCAGCTTTCAGAGAGATGGCTCTGTCATATTTGGCTTGTTGGCAGAATGAAATGTTTCACGAGGCAAATTTATGCTTGGGTCAGGACCTTTTAGTCAACGCTATTCTTCTTGTCTTTCTCTATCCCTCTTGGAGGAGCCCAGCCATGACTGAAATATTGTTGACCTAAATGTTAAACTGTTACTCAATCAATATATCCGATTAAATATTACAACAATCAAAATCTACCGTATCTTAGCATTGCAGGCAAAAACTATCTTTGACAACATTTTGGACAACAATAGGAGCATACGATATATGTATATTGTTATATACAACTGTATGTTACCTTTATCAATTTGACAGAACATGGGATTTTCTTTATTCAGCTGTTACTTGAATTATATCATATTTTCTTTGTTTATGAGATTTAAACCTAGAACTTTGGGCAAATCAATAAAATTATTCTGTTGTTTTAAAAAGTTAATATATATTATGTTTTGCAAAACTAAATTTGAATTGATAATGTCTTTTAATAATGACAATTAAGTTCTATTTTTGACAAACTGGCAGCTATATATCTATTTAAGGCAAAAGATAGGTTTAAAATGAATTAAAACACCTCATGATGTATAATTCAAAGCAAGGTCTAGGCATTAAATAGAATGTATTAAAGTTAGTAATTTGCGCTACATATAATAAAACAAGCAGCAGAATGATAATTGACACCAGAAAAGTTTAAATATCGCATTAAACTATTGTTTATCAATAGAATGTTCATATTATGACATTTAAAGGCTTACAGATAGGATTACATGCTCAATTTCGATGAAAATATCTTTACCTTACAAAACATTTTATTCGGTGCCATCATACTCAGCATCGTATAACTCTTACAATTTCTGTGATAGAGGTACGCTATTTGCAGTTTTGAATTTTCCAGTGAGATGGATTTTAGGGTCACGGTATTGTGATCTAAAGTACGCTTTAAACGTTTATTAAATGAAAGTACTAAGAAAGAAATCAATGATTTTATAGGTTGTAGTTAACGAATATAACAAATGTAACATGAAGTAATTTAAGTTTCACACTTTTGCTAGAATAAAACACTTTTAGAAGCCATCCCGCAATAAAATGAGCACATACAAGCTTAAAAACAAGTATGTTACTACGTCTAAGAGTACTTAAGCATTGGCACCAACATATGATTTAGAATGTTTAGGGTAACGTATGTAATTGTGATGTTACAAGATAACGCGACACTTCTCAGTGGGATTAACATGTCTCATTCCGTGGCGATACATTTTAGTATCAGAAAATCATAGTGGCCAAAATTACCCCTGTGGGGAACAGGGTCTACAGCCATCCCAAGGTCTATACCAAGGTAGTAGTGTTATCAATAGTATATCAACTGATGTAATAAAATGCAGCTTTGTCAAAATCACGTGATTTTACGACAGGCGCAATCAAATAAATAGTGTTGTTTCCTTTACTCATCAAACCGCGTTGATCGACTCACGAAAGTTTCAATTTTCGGTTATAGGGTGTGCCAATGAAAACGTTGAAAAAGATATTGATATGATCAAGGTCATGACGGTGCGTGCAAATCTTTTGAAATTAATAAGCAAAAGAACCTTTCCATTGTTAGAGGTATTGAATTGTGTATATCTCCCAGGGTTCTTAAATGCTATAAATTGCCCGCTTGATTTCGATTGTCTCACTTGCCCGGGGAAAAACAGACTTAAAGGTTTGTTTGTACCATGGTTTCTCTCAAGGCGCTTGCTGTGGTCTTGTTGTTGGTCGGAGTGGTTGCTGCTCTGCCGGTAAGTTAATCTTTAACCCATTTTGGCCGAATTGATTCTCCCACCCTTATCAGTAGGTTGAGCCCATTTTCAATTTCAGGGGTATTTGTTGTTATTTTACTTTTTTTATTGAATTTTTGAGAAAACATTTTGTAAGCCAACACTGAATATCCTGCTCAGAAGCCGCGTTCTGTGGCGTCTGATCTGAGTACACAGTGTTTGCCAATGTCCATCAAAAGGGACTTTAGCCTAGGCTTATATGAATTAAGTTATTTGATGGTATATAGAAGTTTTTTATTTTTATATTTCTTTATCTTCGAACGAAGCCCGGATGAACCTGCGCCAATGCGCAGGCGCGCCAAAGTATTCGCTGCTCGGAGCCCAAATCTCCAAGTGTGGATGAAGACTGAAACAATCTACAGTTTCGCTAGATATACATATATGACCATTGTCCTTAAATGAGGCGCTTGCGCATATACATGTACAATAAATTCCATACTAAATGAGTGGTTCTCTCATATTAATTGGAGTGTTGCACGTTGCCTGATAAACGTTGTCTATCTCACGGCATGTGCCTTTATCAGGTCTTGATGACGTTGCACTGCTTGAATGACGACGCCAATGACGCTGAATCGCCTCGCGATGTCAACAAGCGTTCTCGAAGCCTTGCCTGGTAAATTTGATATCAAAAGGCACTTACCTAGTATTCTCTATTTACTGAAATATGATGTGAGTAGAATAGAACAGTATCTTAATTAATCAGGCACAGAAATGCAATGTGCGAAGCAAAATGTTATTTGTGGTAATTATCGATTCCTTATCTTTGCCTTCTTACTTAGTAACATAAGGCTTGGCAATGTTGCGCAAACTTGTCTAAATTCATATACTGTTATGAATACGGTCACTTCTACAAATTACAATGTATGTTCATGTAATACTACTAGGATAATTACACGTATAATGAAAAGACGATGTGGATGGCATTCACTACGGGTGACTCCATTCGGGAAAGTCCGACACTTTTCGAGAATCGAATCAAGCCTAGGGTGTACGTAAGGCGCAATTACGCGCGGTCCAGTGTATGAAAAAGCTCCATTGTGTTAGCCGGAAAAGGCGTAAGGAAAAATAGTGTTTTTAGCATTGAGTTCAGCTCTACTAAAAGACATTTCTCTGATTCCCAAAAGATTAATCAGCAGAATAAATGAAGCATAAAATTATGTATTTTAAATGAAATGTCGCTCTTGCGATATTTTATTGGAAACTACATAAACTTCATTTGCATGTATAATCGTTTGTTTTGCTGCAATCGCACTTTTTTTTTATTGTGTTGGCACGGTTTCTGTGACGACAGCGTTACGTAATGGAACGTCAGCGTTAGGTTATCACCCGCGTTATCAAAGTAGATCCTCGATGTACATTCGAGGTCTGAGTCCACGGAATTTCGCGGAATTTGCCGAGGCAGTTCCGATTGCGGTTGACTCTAGGTTGAGCACCAGCCATTGATAGCTTCAACATTAAAAGCGTCGAATATGCATAGCTAGAGCACTCAGATATCTCGAATACTGATAGCTAGAACATTAAACGCCTCGAATTTTTATAGCTAGAGCACTACAATGTATGTCCCGAAATTCTGATAGCTACAACATTGATTGCGTCGAATATTCATAGCTAGAGCACTAAGGCCCGAATACCGATAGCTAGAACATTGAAAGCGTCGAATATTGATAGCTAGAACAATATAGCCCGAAACGACAGCTAGAGCTTTGGTGGCTCAAATGGTGATATTTCGAACATTCAATAGCCTGAACACTGACAGCCAAACAGAGCTACACTTAAATTAGTAATGGGATACTTTGAGCTAAACTACTTTTGGTCTTGTGTAGACCCTGGTAAAATTAAGTGGTATGTTATCCGGGTCTTCAATGTTTGTCAAGGTACATTGTAATCATTTACGAGACACCGATATATAATTTTATGTACAAAGGGTTTAGGACCTTCCGAATCAAAAGTAACGATTGTGAACAATTTTCACGATCAAGTTGAAAAATGTCAGATCTGCGCTTCGTGTGTTATAAGTTTTCTAAAATATATTTTTTATAGATTTTATTCTCAAATTTCACTCGAAAAGCATTAATCTCATATTCAAATAAACCAAGATGATAGGAAATATGATTACTTAAAGCTAATAGTAATAAACTTGATAGTTCAGGTTTTCAATGGCACTTGTACTTTTTATAATTCATGTCTTTATTCAGCAATGGTGTTTAACCAATTTCAGCCGAATGGGATTTTCCACTCTTATCAATTGAACAAGTGTAATTCCTTTTTAAGGGCTGTTGGATGGTATTTTTCATTTTATTCAATTTTCTAATAAGGCATTCTGTAAGCAAACAGTGCAGACTCTGATCCAGGGTTTGCAAAGTTTTCGTATGTCCCACAAAAAGGACGCTTGGCTTATATGGGTTAACCCGTTTTATATTGGAAACACATAAGCAAACTGTTTTGGCAAACAGTAAAGACCCAGATGAAATGCAGCACTATGCTGCATTTCATCAAGGTCTGCACCGTTTGCAGTTATCAAAACAACCTTCAGGCAATAAATATTGTTTAAACTAACCTTCAGCGGCACAGGAAAAAAAAATCAAACGTACCTATGACTCATTAAGGTAAGCAAACAATGGAGAGTGTCCATCTTTATTGGGAAAAATCATCACACGCACATACGTAATAAGTTCTAAAATATCATGAGCTGTTCTACCTACCTACCTACCTACCTACCTACCTACCTACCTCCCTGCCCTGCCGCCCGCCCTGCCGCCCGCCCGACCGTCCATCCATCCACCCATCCATATTATCTTTAAATGGGCTCTTACATATATAAACAATATGGGGGTCTGTCCACGCTTGGAGTTTGATAATATTACGCTGATGAATTGGCCGGCGCATGACTTTTACATTTATGGTGCATTTGAGTTTATACGCAATTCTATTGTTAATTTATGACGTCATGTATGATATCACTAGCATAATTTAGGTTACCCTGTAATATAAATTTCTACAGTAATTGACATATCATGTAACCATGGAAACGGACGCAGAAATTCTTTGTGAAATAACGATATCATTGATGAGTTCGTTGATACTATATATGACTTTGTTTGGGTAAGTATAGTGGATGGGCATTCATTTTTATGCCATGGTACCCCTATTTCAACTGTTTATTTTGTATGCAGTCAAATTTAAACACGTTGCCATGGTTGCGGTCTTTGTCAAGATACCATTTCAACATAAAACTGCCCATATACGTTTAGAATAGGTTAACCAAATTTCATGAAAATCAAGGACCCGTAACATATTTTTTTTAACTTGTTGTAAACATGTGGTCCTACATTTGTAGTAATTCATTGTAATGCAAACTATATGTATACAATACTTATGTTTCAGTGTAAAGAATATTTGAATACTGACCTAGTTTGATTGGTAGAAGTTAATATGTTCAGTTGTTTCGTATAACGGATTGGCAAATAAAATAACACTTAACTTTGATAGTAAGTTCCACGATTCTTATCTAATGAAGTGCTTACGCAATAGTATTACACAAAATGATACATTATGGTGATTCATACAGAACAGAAACCTTATGGCAAGTCAATTAATACAGGAGCAGAACCTCATATCCTTGATTTCATAATTGTAAGCTACGTTATTAACCCTGTTCAAAAAGTTACTCCTGCCAGACCTATTATTTAAAATTAACTACTTTGTTAGCAAAAACTCTTGGCCGCAAAATTATTATATTGTTAATTCAACGCTTAAATCATCTATGATCATTCTGTTGTGTAAAACCGGTGCTGAATTTCATTAAAGAGCAACATTTATTATACTTTAGCTGTCTACATATTCTAGAGATACAGCTTAGTGTATTGGCCTCACTTGTTCATGTAGAACACTGTCCTCTGATACCAGTGACCAGACTCTGTCACACTTTACCCTGGTCACGTAACCAAAATGTGGCTACTCCAGTCCACGTGGGATGGTCTTCATGTTTTCACATGTTTATTGT
This sequence comes from Loripinus fragilis, assembly GCA_964019695.1. Lineage (NCBI taxonomy): Eukaryota > Metazoa > Mollusca > Bivalvia > Lucinida > Lucinidae > Loripinus > Loripinus fragilis. The sequence continues at coordinate 36,552,436 of OZ026518.1, forward strand.
TATGATATGATATTTATTCAACAATATGAACCGTGACATGAGATTTTCAACACTGTGGTATGTGCGACCAGCAAAGCCTCAGATCAGCCTGCGCTTACGCACAGTCTGATCAGAGCCTTTGCTTGTCGCTTGAGTATTCTATAATTGTTAAGCTATTAACTGAACAATATTTGGAGTTTCTAAGATTAAAGGGAGGTTTCACAGGCTGGTCTGAGTCTACACTTGACAAAATGTCACATTGTTGGAAATCATGTGTCACGGCTCATATCACGCAGGGTATGGGGTAGTGATACGCGATGTCTTGGCCCCATGGTGCTATGATATGGCCACATGGCCTCAGGCATATCTGACAATCGAATCATTTGAAATCGTCAAAAAATGTAGATTTAAAAGCAAACTCCTTCTGTGAAGTTTTTGATTAGTTTTAACTAAATTATAACTTTGCTAAAACTGACCTACATCCATAAGAGGTAAGAAAGGACAATGTTACCTGATTTGGACTTTCATGAACTTTGGCTTAGATCAGCAGGATATATATATTGCATGTTTTGTGGTATGGTGGAATCTTGACAAAGACTCGAACATTTCTATCTTTGAAATTGAATTATGGATTTTTTTGTAAATCTATGAGAAAAAATATTCAATTTTTATAACTTTTTCTTCAAAAACGTAAATCATACTTTAACTAAATGAGTTTGTGGTAGTGATGTAATGCCTGTGGTGTTCTGGAGTCAATGTAGATGACAAATCATGGAACGTATTAAAACTATATGTTCAGAACATTGACATTGAGTGACAGGTATCACTCAAAGTTGGAGTAAGTTAGGGTTGCTTCCTATGCCTTGTTATTAACTACCTAATTCAATAGATAATATATTTCATAGTTTGTATATGTTGAGTTATTCATATGCAAAGTTTAAAGAAATTCCATACGTAGACACGGATGTATGTGTAATATTATACTGATTTAAATGTGGACAAAGCTATGCAGAAGCTTAAACAATTAATTTTCCAGCTTACCATGAGTCATTTATGCAAGCAACGTAAACTCTGTTGAGATTGCACGGTTCTGTCGGCTCATCTGCTCAGATGTGATAAATGGCACGTGCTCGCTGGTACATATATCAATACACACAAAAATCATCTCTTTTTTTAATAGGAGCCGCTGGAGACTCTATGCAGTGGCCCCAATTCCATGTGACCTTGGCTTGGTTAAACACAAACACAACAACAATCATCTCTCTTAAGTACATACCTTAATGTCGACATTCATATCTGAAAAAGTACTCAAGGATTTTCTACCAATGGATCTAGCTGGTTTTTTTTCTTCTTTTTGTAGCAAAAAAGATTCAAGCCTGCGACGAAGGTATCTGAAGGTATGTACATTCATGCATTAACTAGTATTAGTCTAGAGGACCTTTTTTTTTGCTTTATACAAATGGGGTATGGGAACACGAATTAACCAACTGACCAGTTTGTAAACATCTCTCGATCTTGTACACAAGTATTAGGTAACGCATAGTAGAATACATAAATAAGATACTGCTTATAAGAAAATAATCTATTAAAACATGATTTTCCGATGATCGTTGAATCCTAAAGATGAGTTGTTATGACTACACACCACATAGGCGACAATCGAAAACGTTCTTAACAACCGACGAACGCGGATCAAAAATCACTAGAAACAATATTTTCGATTGTCATTTTTCGCCAGAAGGGCGACAAATGTCAATCGAAAAATCTTTTTCCAAACGACTTTTCATCTACTTTCGTCGATTGTATTTGTTTTCGATAGCAGCCTTTCTGGTGTGGACTATGGAATGTCAGAATCATAGAACATCACATGACCCCCGAAAAAATGGCGTTAGTACACCGATAGATTAGATAAAAGCAAGTAAAAGTAACCCTTTGAAGGCCAGAAACCTTAAACCTGGTACTTTGGCGAATTGGGACAGCGACTTTGTTTATTTCATGTTTAATTCTTGGAATAATTTACTAAGCTTACAGTGTAAAGTCTGATGAGACGATTAAAAGGAGCCGTCTCGTTTGGATTCCCACTGTTTGCAAATTTATGTCCGAATATACCTTATGTCCGAAGTTACCTGAATTTACCCTATATTCTTATATTTTGCAGGTGAACGACTGAAAAGAGTTCGTAAGTAGTACATATATAGTAGTAGAGACGTGTAACTAAGCTGTTCATGCACCAGCTTTCATCATTTAACAAAGCAAAGTAACATGGGCGGATCCAGAGGGGGGGTGGGGGACAGGGGGTCCGGACTCACCCTGAAAAATCACAAAAATATATAGTTTTCTTACCGATACTGGTCCGGATCCCCTTTAAAACCACAAAGCTACCAAGCCAGCATTTAATGTTGGGCCACCATCGGCCCGCCAGCGAAACGCCATTTAAATGGCGTTTCGCTGGCGGGCCGATGATGACCCACTTATAGTGGTATTTGAATCTTCTCTCCCCTCATCAACGAACAAAAAAACCAAACAAACAAAAAAACGTTGTCAAAGTTGGACCCCCTCTGACAAAACTTTCTGGATCCGCGCATGAGTAAAATAATCACAACGGATAGGCGCCAATCGCAAACGCTCTTAACTATCGACGAACGCGGATCGAAATTGCTAGAAACAATGCTAAGACTTTCGATTGCCATTTTGATCCACATTTGTCGATTAACGTTTTCGATTACCGCCTAACCGGTGTGATAATAAAAATTACACGTATCAGCATCTAAGATTGGAAATATTGTTAGATACGGGTGCCCCTGGTGATGGGGTGTCTAATACATGTAAGAACTTATCATGAGTATAAGAGACGTATTGCGAATTCCAACCATATAGGATCACCGTTTGACATCATTAGACAAAAGGTGTCCTATTCTATTCGTTAACAGATCAATTTTATTTGACCTTGCTACATGTATCTAAAATCTATAAATGCGCTAGTGTGACTTGACATTGTGATGTCACATTACAATAAAAAGGACTTCTCTTATGCATGTGACTTGCAATAAGTAATAGTTATAACATGAATTGTCCGCCTGTATAATAGGGGAGACCGGGGCAAAATGATACATGGGGCAAAATGAAACAGCGCGATTTTTCAAACGATGATGCCATATATGACGTTTCTTGCTCAAACTGAATGCGCATTTTGAAATCCGCCATATTATAAGAAAGGCTCAGCCAAAACAGAGCAAAGTTAAGCTTTTTATATAAACAATTGACTTTTGAGGCACTCTGAGTAAATTTCGAAGGTATCAGTTATTTTATGAATGTGAAAAATGTGGTAGATATATATTTTAATTGTATCGTGTAAATTGAACTATATAGATACAGATATGTCTCCAAATAATCAGAACTATTGTGGGATGTCGTATTTTTGAATTGTTACAAGAACAGTAAACAAGAGGTCACTGGGGCAAAATGATACAGCGTGGTTGGGGCAAAATGATACAGTCTGAAATAATCTAATTTGACTCTGTTTTAAAGCATTTTCAAGATATTTTTATCGAAACTGTCTATTCCTATCACAAGAAAATTAAATGATACTGCTATGTCAGAAAAGTACCATTTTATTTTTCAGAATGTTAAAAAAGGGTGGTCAACTGTATCATTTTGCCCCGTGGCAAAACATAAAACATGAATGGTAACAAATGTGACTTAGAAAATTCAGAAAACTGTTTGTGTTCAATCATATTTCCGTGGCGATATATAGCATTATAAATTGTTTAATTGTGTTTATAGTTATTTCTGAGCTACGTCTTGAATATTTGAATCTGAGATGAGAAAAGTCTTACTGTATCATTTTGCTCCGTGTACTGTATCATTTTGCCCCGTGCACGGGGCAAAATGATACAGCTGACCACACATTTTTAATGCTTGATTTCAAGCACTAATGTCACTTTATGCCTGTTTTTCTTTCTCTCAAGTTGTAGCTAATACTTGACAGTGTAATATACATTTGAAAGCAATAAGATATATCCAGTCATAAAAGCAGGAAAAAAATATTTTAAAAAATTGGATCATTTTGCCCCGGTCTCCCCTAAGACTTTTGTCTTACTGTAAAGGCGGCAACTTTATTATTCATATCTGAGCGTGGTTCGGCTATTTAATCTGCTTTGGAAAATGAATTATGATAATGTGTATTTATTTTATACTCAGCAGTGAAATCAACGCATATCAGAAACAAATAAAAGTGATATCAATCACTAGTGAAATGATGATTGATATCAGCCTATATTTTCACTGTAGCGTTTTTTGGATCACCTCTGACTTTTCCATTCACTTAATGCAGCTCACTTCGAAAGTTCAAACGCCTATAACTTTCTTATTTGTGAACAAAACATTAAGTGTGGGTAGTCATTTTCTTAGTTAGAACATGAGGAACATTTTGGTACCAAAATAATTCAGATTTGCCGAAATTTTTCGATTTTGAATTTTCAACACCGGTCCTCCCGCTTCAGTGAGTGAGGCAATGCATGCAACCTATGCTACGCAACGTCATCAACAAATTATGACATCGCTTATGACTTCACTTGTCACGCACTTTGACGCTGAATAAATTACTTTTTATCTGTAAGTCCTAATGACTATAGCTCATGTAGATTGATCCAGGTACATTATGCATTCTGTCACAAATACTCCTTTGTCTTCTTTTACATTATTATGATTCGGCTTGAAGCATGGTTAACAAATTGATTAACTGTAAATCTTCTAAAAAAGTATAAAATAAAAAGAAAATTTACTTTTTTTTTAGTAAATACCAAATATATTTCATCTCGTGAGTTGAAAACATTGAAATTTTCATTCGTGCTGCGCACTCATGAAAATTCTGATGTTTTCACCACACTCGATGAAATATATTTGGTATTCACCTCAAAAAAGTAAATATCCTCTATTTATTTTATACTTAGCAGTGAAATCAATGCATATCAAAACAAATAAAAGTGATATCAATCTCTAGTGAAATTATATGATATCAATCACTAGTAATTGATATCAGCCTATATTTTCACTGTAGCGTTTTTTGGATCACCTCTGACTTTTCCAGTCACTTAATGCAGCTCACTTCGAAAGTTCAAACGCCTATAACTTTCTTATTTGTGAACAAAAACATCAAGTGTGTGTAGTCGTTTTCTTAGTTAGAACATGAGGGACATTTTGGTACCAAAATAATTCAGATTTGCTGAATTTTTTCGATTTTGAATTTTCAACACCTCCCGCTTCAGTGAGTGAGGCAATGCATGTTACCCATGCTACGCAACGTCATCAACAAATAATGACGTCGCTTATGACGTCACTTGTCTCGCACTTTGGCGTTGAATAAATTCATTTTATCTGTTAGTCCTGACGGCTATAGATCATGTAGATTGATCCAGGTGTTCTGTCACCAATAGATCTACTCCTTTGTCTTCTTTTACTTTATTGTGATTCGGCTTGAAGCACGGTTAACAAATTGAGTAATTGTAAATCTTCTGAAAAAATATGAAATAAAAAGAAAAATTACTTTTTTTTAGTAAATACCAAATATATTTCATCTCGTAAGTTGAAAACATCAAATTTTCATTCGTGCTGCGCACTCATGAAAATTCTGATGTTTTCAACACACTCGATGCAATACATTTTTTGTATATTTGGTATTCACCTCAAAAAAGTAAATATCCTCTATTTATTATAATTATGACTTTGCGTCTGGGGTAGAAATAACGCCATGCAATAAAATCGATAAACCACTAGTGGTTTACAGATTTTCGGGAAACGTAACAACGTTGCGTACATAGTGACAAAAGTATAACGTTTTTACAGTAGAAATGAGATTTCAAAGTAATCTTTATGTCAAATAATAAATAGAATCTAACATTCGTGCTCTTGTCTTATTAAATTTATCAAACTCGTTGCGAAAAAGAGATAAAATGCTCGGCAAGCCTCGCATTTTATATCTTTTCCTCAACTCGTTTAATAAATTCCATAAAACATGAGCACTCATGTAAGATCCTCTATTTATGGAGACTGGCTCATATTTTATAATTTATTTTCAGTTAATAAAATCAGCCAAAACCAGGTGAAGCGGACGCACGCATCGAAAGGCTTACATACCAGACAATTTGACCAGGCTCAGTATGATTCGAATTTGCAGCTCATTACTAGTAAGTGAACGTATTACGAAAGCAGAAAACATCTCACCACCGTAAAATTGCCCCCACTCTTTACTGTCCTGCCAGCCAAGAGTGAGAGTGAGGTCATGTTTCGTTTACAAAGTTATCTGGGACTTAGAATCGATAGATCACTTGTGTATAAATCCTATCCGCAGGATAGGATTAATACACATGTGATCTATAGATTCGCATTAGCTCAAGTGGAGTGTACAAGTTAATGTTTTACTAAACAATTGTAAACAAAACACGACGTAACTGTCACTCTTGGCTGGCAGGTCAGTACCTGCTGGTTTTGTCAGTTGGTAACCAGTTAACAATTCGGGCCCAGGTCAGGGCCGACAAAGGTCCGCCTGACCTACATCAAATCTGTGTATTTCAGATATAGAATTCTGTTTTTTTTTTTTAACTTTTTACAACATGCATTTCCTAGTATGCAAGGAGTTCATGATAATGCTGGGAATTGATACAAGATTGAATAAGACAGTACGCCCTACATTTTTAAACGCTCGCGTATTCATGATAGTCAAATGTGTGTAGAAAGCGTGCATTATACGTGCACACATTGTTTTTAGAGCACGAATTCCGAATAGCAAATCAAAAGTAATAACCAATATAGATAAGGCAAAAGCTTTGAGGCGTGACTGTTTTTGTTGAAATGTAGCTTTAGAAAAAAGGTTTCGTACATTTATATACATTTACCATAAACAGTTTGACAAACACAGATGTTTCAGCCTGAATGACTAATCTGATGTGTTCTGCATCGTTCTTTAGAAATAAAAAAGAACCAACCATTATTACTCAGTGGTTGGGGCACATCTATGACGGCTATTTACTGATATATACTTAAACCAAAAGTAAATTTACATTGTTAATGCATGTATCTTTGCTGGGTGTTGGTGAGTTTACACTAAATGTTTTTCAAAAGTTGTTTTTGGGAATTACTAGTGCAGCTCTTTTTAGTATTTCCAGCTTTGGTTATTCCCTGGGAACTTCTCAGAATTTTACTCAGGCTATAATTTTGAAAAAAAAACCCAACAACAAAACAACAACAACAACAACAAACAAACAAAAACACACAAACAGCATTGTATTCATTTGTCAGAGGATCTCTTTCATCTTAAGAAATAGTGTAAACCCAGATGAAATGTGGCATTATGCTGCATTTCATCTGGGTCTTCACTGTTTGCAAAACTTTCTCGCCTAGGGATTTTCCTTATACCAAGGGTTAATTATTCTTACACTTGATCTTATGTATATTTCAGGCCAAGTCGTTGCGGGTGAGTAAATCTTACAACTTCTCTTTTAAATGTTTGAACCAGTATCCAACATCATGTACAACTTTTCTCATAAAATCCGGATCCTTAAGAAATAGAGAGAACTTGCAATATCGGAAAATAGCAGAATCGGTTTTATTAAGTCTGTTCATGTAAATTAATGGAAAGTGCGACTTTGGCACTTGCGCTTAGCGATGACTCAAACCAATCATTGCAATCCCACAGTCTGACCAGAGCCTTTTTTCTACCTGAAACAAAGCCAACAGATTTAAAAGTGCGAAAAAAAACAAAAACAAACTAGACAGCATCTTTAAATAACATCTCCCCTAAACCACTGGCTCAATATCAACATTATTTTGCTGTACGGCTCCTCATCATGTTCGCTGCTACAATTGAGCCGTGACATGTGATTTCCAACAATGTGGCAGTTTGACATGTGTAGACTCAGACGAGCCTGTGCAGCCTCATTTTAAGCGTAGAAACTCCAAATTATGTTTAGTCAGTAGCTTAACACTTATATAATATTCAAGCGACTAGCAAAGGCTTTGATCAGACTGTGCGTATGCGCAGGCTGGTCTGAGCCTTTGCTGGTCGCACATACCGCATTGTTGGAAATCGCATGTCACGGTTCAATTGGGCAAAGAACACTATTTAACAGAAACAAGCCATACACTACCTGTACTTAACTGAAAACAGCCATAAGAGCTAAGGAGAATATACCTTCAAAGGTAAGTTCCTCTTTAACAACTGATCCATCTTCGAAATAATTTCAGATAGAAATCCTCCTATCTCAAAAGCAAAGCAAATACTTCAGCACAGTGGTCCTCGATCTTACCCCTGTGCTAGGGCAACAGCGACATATTTTAATGATCAAAGAACAACATGAAGCCGCGTTACCCGTTCACAACAATAGATGATGCCAACTTAAAAAACATACTCTGTGTCACTTAAAACTTGTATCATGGTGTACATGGCGTACATGGTGTAGGTATTTCGCTTTGATGTTGTTATGCAATATTTAACTACAGTTTATAAAACAGTCAAGTAAACGTTTTAGAACTACTTTTTCGTGATAGCTTTTCTTTTTTCGAATATATTTTCACGGTGAAAAGTATTCAGGAACATCTCCACCAACTTCTCCAAACGGTTCCACCATCCAATATGATGCGGATGCCTGTGTGCATAGGTGAACTCTTTGAATATTTTCAGCAAGAAGCAAATAAACAAAGTCTGAGATGTCAGTCAAAAATACATTGCACCGCCAAGATTCACTTGCGTAAGCGATGTATGACTTATTCAAATATAATAAAAAACGCACCGGATTAGCTTGTGCTATAAGCTAGTAGGGTCTTCTCAGGCCTGTCCATTTTGAAGCACCTGCACAAGAGAAAAATGGCACGCCTAACAAATGAGCCTGCATGTTAAATTCTGAGCATACAAACAGAAAATTATGTTATCTAAAATAAGTGAGTATGATGAGCGTACCGGGTAAATGTGCGTGCTTGTTGAGCACGTCAAGGACAATTAAAGTGCAAGGTTTCATGATCCTTGCCATAATAGCTACAGAGAAATTACTTAAGTATTTGACGTCGCGACGTAAAATTCTGACAGTCAATGTAGCCTGCAATGTAGGTCTAGGGTACCAGGTCAATGTGTGTGCTTGTAGAGCATGTCAAGGACAATTACTTTGCAAGGTTTCATAAACCTAGCTACCATAGCTACAGGAACTTCACTTTCTTTGCAAGAGACCCGAAGTATTCATGATTCCATGAACATTAAAAAAATGAATTTATTGCTTATATTTACATTTTATTATAAATATCGAAATTATAAAAAAATATTTTTAATTTAAGAATTAAAACAGTTTTGCTTTTAAAATATAATAGTATTAACGGTTAAGTCGGAGTGTAAAATGGAAAAGTGGAACGGTCAGTTTGAATGCAGCAAACAAGAGGCCGGGTTTGTTTTGCACGTGCGACTCAGTTGCGGCAGCAATCACAACAGCAGTATCACTTCTGGCGAATGAGTTCCATGTTCCAAGCGCATTTCACGGGCAAGTGAGCTTGGCAGCAGTCAATCAAAGTTTGTGTAATTCATGAGGATAGGAACTGTTGCAAAAATCTAAAGATTCATTAAAGGATTGCTTCGAAAATTTAAGTATTATGCAATGTTTCATAATCCTAGCTACCATAGCTACTGAGAACCCTACTTTACTATCTTAGGTCGTAACGAAAAATTCTGGCAAAGTCAATGGAGCGTGAAATGTTGGTCAAGGGTAGCTGGTCAATAGGCGAGCTTGTAGAGCATGTCAAGGACAATTACTATGCAAGGTTTCATAATCCTAGCCATCATAGCTACAGAGAAATTAAACGTTGCGACGTAACATTCTGACAGTCAATTGAGCCAGATATGTAGGTCAAGGGTACCAGGTCAATGTTCGTGCTTGTAGAACATGCCAATCAATATGCGTGTTTGAAGAGCATGGCAAGGACACAATTATAAGCAAGGTCTCATAATCCTAGCCATCATAGCTACAGACAAACATACTTTAGTATTTTACATCACGACGTAAAATTCTGACAGTCAATGGAGCGTTAAATGTAGGTCAAGGATACCGGGTCAAAGTGCGTGCATGTAGAACATGTCAAGGAAAATTCCTATTAAAGGTTTCATTATCCTAGCCATCATAGGTACTGAGAATTTAATTGTGATAAAAGTTGACGAACGGTCAGGACGAATGACAGACGGACGGACAGACAGAAATTCGAACTACTATATCTCACCCTGCTTTAAGCAGGTGCGATTAAATATTTCCTATTTAAAAATATACCGTCTCCAATTATTTGACATCTCATGATTTAGGTATCGAACTTCAGGCATAGTAAAATCTAAAAATTCTACTGCCGCATTTTGTAGAAAATGGACATTAAACATTGGGATTTTTTCATTATCAGCAAATATTGCTTTACTTGGTACATGTCAAGGTCACGTACTGCCTGATTACACCGATTTGAAGAATTTTTTCAATAGCAGCAGACAGTACTTAGCTTTTGCTTTTATGAAAAATAACCATCACTTTGATTTCTAGCAAGGGCGGAGTAAATACTGCCTTTTCCATTAAAAAAAGTCAAAGTAGGCTAAAAATAGATTTATTTGGTTGCCTTGGAAATGCGCATGTCGAGAAAAGAAATGTATCCATTTTTCTACTGCAACGTACACAAGCAAAAAATGCACAAATTTCCAAGAGAATCTGAGACCTGCCATGTTCAACTAACGAGGGGCATTTTTACGTAGAATCGGGATGTGTCTTCACAAATATAGAATTTACGGTACCATAAGTATATATATTTGGAAAGATCTAGCTTTAGTCTAATATCTGATATTAATTTTACATCATTAGCGCTTAGTTCGGTCAAGATATATAGCTTTGAATAGGGCATAGTAAAGGACACTGGTCGAAATCTATGTCATTTTAACCATGCAGCCAGCAGGAAATTAGACGCTGCTAAGTTCCATTCGCTATGGTGATATAAGCATTTGTCAAACCGTTTTTTCTTTAACACCATCAAAATTAATTATTCAAACGCTAATCGTAGACAAGTGTAGCAAAACTATAAGCATGTTGTTTGCTCTTCTATAACAATTTTAAAACACCCACCATTATACCAAAATAATCACAGTCAAGGGCCAGTAACTATATCTGTTAAAGTTATGATGATGAATATTTTTTAAAAGTTCTACTGGTTTTGCATAGCACATGATATACTCAATCATTCGTCGGCAGTTATATTAATGTATCCATTAAAGCTAGTACCTGGCAACTTCCGGTACTGCCATACCCCCATGTTATACAAGAGGGCCAAGAGACCCTAAATCGCTAACCTGAGTTTTGTATAAAGCTTAAATATAGGTATCTGTTGAAAGCTGGCCATGTCCCTGATGAAACCTGGGGTGGGGCCAATTTTGGCACCATGTGACCCCCAGGGGAGGGGCCATTTTAGGCCCCAGTGGTATAATTTGAGTTAACTTGGTAGATGTTCATTTTGTCATACTACATACCAAATATCAAGGCTCTAGGCCTTATGGTTTCAGACAAGAAGATTTTTTCATGTTTTCCCTATATAAAGCCTACGTCAAACATGTTACCCCTTGGCGAGGCCATTTTTGGCCCCAGGAGCATAATTTGAACAAACTTGGTAGGGCCCTACTAGATGATGCTACATACCAAATATCCAGGCCCTAGGCCTTATGGTTACAGACAAGAAGATTTTTTCATGTTTTCCCTATATAAGCCTATGTTAAACATGTAACCCCCGGGGCGGGCACATTTTGGCCCCTGGGGCAAGATTTGAACAAAATTGGTAGGACTCTACTAGGTGATGCTACATACCAATTATCAAGGCTCTAGGTCTTATTGTTTTAGATAAGATTTTTCTTTTTTTCCCTATATAAGCCTATGTTAAACACGTGAACCCCGGGGCAGGACTATTTTTGGCCCCAGGTATATAATTTGAACAAGCTTAGTAGAAGTCAAACTAGGTGATGCTACATGCCAAAAATAAAGGCTCTAGGCCTTAAGGCTTCAGACAAGAATATTTTTTATAATATTTTCCCTATATAAGCTTATGTAAAACAAGTGACTCCTGAGCGGGGCCATTTTTGGCCCCAGGGGAATAATTTGAACAAACTTGGTAGATGGATACCCTTTTAAGAACATATTTGACTTCACTACAGCTGGTGACTGGGACTGTGTGGCGGCGGTAAAACGTCTCCCTGCCCTTCAATATAGTGTAGATTTTATTTTCTTGTCCTTTGGGATCATGGGTTTCATTGTGGAGCTTTGAAACTATTAGAGGGTCACTGATGAAGCCTTAATGGCAGAAACTAGCTAGTCTGGCCCAGGAAATATGCACACTCTGGTTTCAGCTCTTTGGTGCAGTCTTTGCTTCCAAAAAATACCCTTTTAATAACAAATTTGACTTCACTACAGCTGGTGACTGGGACTGTGTCGCGTCGGTAAAACGTCTCCCTGCCCTTCATTATAGTGTAGATTTTATTTTCTTGTCCTTTGGAATCATGGGTTTCATTGTAGAGCTTTGAAACTATTAGAGGGTCACTGATGAGGCCTAAATGGCAGAAACTAGCTAGTCTGGCCCAGGAAATATGATTACTCTTATTTCAGCTCCTTGGTGCAGTCTTTGCTTCCAAAGGATACCCTTTTAAGAACATATTTGACTTCATTACAGCCGGTGACTGGGACTGTGTGGCGTCGGTAAAACGTCTCACTGCCCTTCACTATAGTGTAGATTTTATTTTCTTGTCCTTTGGAATCATGGGCTTCATTGAAGAGCTTTGAAACTATTAGAGGGTCACTGATGAAGACTTAATGGCAGAAACTAGCTAGTCTGGCCCAGGAAATATGCACACTCTGGTTTCAGCTCCTTGGTGCAGTCTTTGCTTCCAAAGGATACCCTTTTAAGAACATATTGGTAGAAGTCCACTAGGTGATGGCACATACCAAATATCAAAGTTCTAGGCATTGTTGTTCCAGAGAAGAAGATTTTTTGAAGTTTTCATCTTAAAAATCTATTTTTAGACTGTGTGACCTATATATCAATTGGACTGAAACCATTTAAACAATTTTAATGAGGGCCATATAAGGATCAGTCCTACCAAGTTTGATCAAAATCCAGCCAGTAGTTTAGAGGAGATGTCCTTTGAAGCAATTGTTGACGAGGGACGAGGGACGACGGACGACGTACATCAAATGATCACAATAGCTCACCATGAGCCAATGGCTCAGGTGAGCTAAGAAGTGGGTGGGGTAAAAACCAACCCCACGTAGAAAAAACAAACACAATCAGGTCTGCATAATTTTCGATTGCAGTGATTCCAAAACCTGTTAAGAGGCAAAAACACAGTTTTACGAGGGCGGTTCAATATGTAATGTAAACCCATTCAAAACTCAATCCAAGAACGCGTTAGGATTTTATGTCATATGCCAAACAAAAGATCAACACGTCGCCGTTATAATGGTCTATGAAACATTTTATCTTTCCTATTTGAATAAGTTACAGATTTTTTTAAAAAGCACACTAATATACACTGCCTATATTCTCCTCCGAATTGTAGAGACTCATTTTAACAAAGGCAGAAAGGCATGCTGTATTTTCTAAAAAAAATATTTAACACGCATGACTCACATATCTTTTGACCAGTACCGATTCTCGTGCAACGGTTTTATAACGTTACCCCCTAATACGCTTACGTCGTTTAAAGCAATTGATGTAACACTTAAATAGGCACGGTTCTTGAAAATAGGAAATGTGACTTTGTACCAAGAAAAGACAATTTTGATTATATCGAAGTTTCAATACTCACAGTGCATAGGCAGCAGACCAGTTAAACTGAAACCAATATCTAGGGGTACCTCATCTGAGTGATATACCATTTTCGTTTCCTATAATTCTATTGTCTGAAATTAGCCATTCAGATTATGTACATGTAAATACGTGTAATAATGTTCCAATAATGCATCCGAATGCAAACATCGATGAAACGCGGGTTTTTGTCTGATCCATTTCAGTGTAAGCCAGAATTGGTATTCTTTTTAAGTGATTTTCTTATTTCAAATGACGTACTTAGGGGGAATTTTTATGAGTGAGATTAAATATGGAAATTTCAAAATCAGCTGTATTACTTGCAAATGGAAAACAATGCGACCAGAAAAATGTAACAAATGATTTTCGTATAAATTTTCGCTATGTATTTGTTCAAGCAAAAACGACTCTGTCATTGGAATGCCAGAAAATGTAGCATCAAAGAGGATTTTAACCAAAATGGCAGCCTCAGTATTTCATAGAATATAAAGCAATATAAAAAACTTTTGCAGGTAAAAATCACCAATATATGGATATTTACCACGAAGAAGCAGACTGAAAACATCCCTCGTCTGTGTGGCATCTGCTTTTGAAAACATTGCTTTATTTCATACTCAAGTGTACTTCAGTACCCTATCTTGAAAGTGGCTTGTGTAAATTAGATAAGTAGCTGGACAACCGCAATTTTACTATTATTTAGCCAAGAAACAGACCCTTAAATGAAAGTAATTATGAAGTGTGTAAATATAAAACGTTGGGATACACTGGCTTACATATTGAACGCCCCTCGTAGTGTATTTTCTAAATATAGTAACGCTCCATGACGCCATTTATGTACAAAATAAGGGATTTTAGCACCCCAGGCTATTTATTGTGCAGTTCATTTCTAATAAAACAAAAGCATTAACTTTTTTTTTGGATGAAAGTTACCATAACACGTCCATCTACCATATAAACGAGAAAAATTATAATAGTATTTACAGCTAACATATTAAATTAAGTAAGGGTGCAAAGATCAGGAATCGATACAATCAAGTACCACACCTGACCCAAGATACCAATACAGTCAATTGAGTGTGATAAGTAGGTTTTTATCCTTGACATGCTATACATTCACACACTTTGACCCGGTACCCTTAACCTACATTTCACGCTCTATTGACTGTCAGAATTGACCCGGTACCCTTGACCTACATATCACGCCACATTCAAAAGCCGGTATCGAACTTCCACTTCTGTCAATTTTTACAATAAAAGTTATATTCCTACCGTACAATTTGCTGAGGTTACAAATAATTCTTCCATATCCAATAATTGATGCGTATATGCTATAATGGTCATATAATATTGTAGCACTTAGTGTCCTTTATCTGCAGCCAACTATTCAGAAGCTGTGTATGGCTATGGACTCATTTTCATGCAATTGTTACTAACGTTCTGTCAGCGACTAGGTCCATAAATGTCATATTTCTACCATATCTTCAGTATCCCATATATAGGTATGTCCTAGCCTCTTAGAAGTCATTTAAGAAATGCATTTTGAAATAAGTTTAGGTCGCATGCGAACATAAAAAACGTCCCTCATTTTTTGGTGCTTATAAATAATCACTCTTAAATACTTATTTCTGGTAGGTCATGATACAAAATATTTAGAAAATTATGTACTTAAACATTTTCTAAATGTTTCGTATCATGGCCAAATAAGTATTTTTACCATTCATTGTGGTCAATTACAAAGACTATTTCAGCCTATCGCTCCTGCTGAAGAGTTACTCTTTAGCACATGAAAAATGTTCAACTGATACTCTCATCTGTTTAAGTCCTCTGCTGCATATATGACTAATGTAAGTACCTATTTAAGTAATATAAGTAAACTCAGACAGTGTGGACCCATTAGTTTCGACAAATAAAACCCTCGCGAAAATTTCCGAATTTACAGTATTTAAAGTATTGTTAAAACAAGCTACATGTTCATCAATGGAGCTTTCCGAAAAAACACATCTACTTTAGCCACAAGTTTTTTAGTGTCACCTGTTTATACATGTAATCTTTGCAAGCAGTTTGTACCCAGGCCAGGCTCGACAAAATCTGATCTGCATCCAAACTATTTGACATAGTGATGGTATTACTAAAATTACGAAAACAATGATTTTGAAAACAACCAGCATACAACAAATTTATCAAAAAAATACACAGCATGTAAATGGATAAATCTACAAACAGTAAGGTAAACCTCGGACTGATTGTTGGAGTGTATACATGTCCTATTTTTTTGTAGCCACTGCTCAGGCGTCGTTGCATGGATGAATTATACACTATCAGATGACCTTTGAGAGACATTCTACATGTGGTTCAGACAAGTCTATTGAATGAAGCTAGATGTTTCAATTTTTTCTGAACCTTTGATCAGTTTTCTTAATTCTGTTGGAATAGTAATACAACATGATTAAATAAATTTTTAGCCAGTGCAAAGATTTACAACAATGTGGTATGTGCGACCAGCAAAGACTCAGATCAGCCTGCGCATACGCGCAGGCTGATCAGAGCCTTTGCTAGTCGCTTGAGTATTCTATGATTGTTAAGCTACTGACTGAACACCATTTGGAGTTTCTAAGCTTAAAAGGAGGCTCCAGAGGCTCGTCCGAGTCTACACATGTCAAAATGCCACATTGTTGGAAATCTCATGCACTGGCTCAATTTTGTCTTTTTTGTCGTGACTGTGATGAGGTTCGATTTCGTATGAAATTGTTAAAATGCTTTGTCTATCGTATCAACAGCACTACAAGCAATGTCCCCTCCCATGGCTAGCAGTGATACAGGATCACCAGCTGCACAGGCATGGCAGTCAGGATCATCATCAGGAGGTGCATGGCAGTCAGGAACAGCAGGACAGGCAGGATCAGGAGCAGGGCAGATGGGATCAACCACACCTCAAAGTAAGCTGAAAAAAACAACATACAAACATAACCACTATGTCTGCTGAATATTCTGTGCGGCTCGCGATGGGGGTGGTTACTGGGGTACTTAGGGTCCGCCCCTCCCTGGAAAACCACAAATCTGTAGTATTCCCTAGGAATACTGGTATGGACACTCCCTGAAAAATTACAATGCTACCCAGCCAACAATTAGTGTCGGGCCGTCATCGCCCGCAAGCGCCATTTATATGGTGGTTCGTGGCGGGCAAATAATGGACCGCTTTGTTTACTGAGTTTTCTTGGGAATTGGGTAGAGATTGACCCCTCTACCCTATGTAAAATAAGTTGATAACTGAAGAAACTATACCTGGACTCCCCTGTTCAGAGATTATGCAAAATTTTAATGAAAATGGATGGTGGAGGATGAATTTCACTTTATGATATGTAAAGAATGTCAAGCTGAAGAAAATAATTTGTAGAAAAATATAGAATCATTTACAAGCTAAGAATATAAGACTCTATCATATGTATGAGTGAGGATGGAATAGAAAAATCTGTCTCGAGGATCACAGTTTGGCATCACGAGACTTGCCCTGTGATGACAAACGGTGATCGCCAGGGACAGAAAGATTATTGATAAATGCTTGTAGATTTGTCTGCACTCAGGGAGATAATCAAGGTGTGTTTAAGTCTTAACAGAGACCCACTGATTGCCATGTGTCATTAAATGTGTAGCATAGTTATGTTTGTGATATGAGTGTCATCTTATGTCTTCAGTCATGATTCTTTGTTAAGGATTCATACTGAATATAGTTTGACTTTGACTAGTCATGCGCTGAGCCAGTAATATTACCACAACTGACCAAACAGTACATGTTTATGTCAGCTGGAATTCATAGTACTCAATTTTTAAACCCTAAATAAGCCAAAAATGGGTACATCATTTTGTAACGTCACCATGACGTTAAAACAGCAAGAAAAAATTGGAAACATCTTTTTACTTGAACAAGATACATTTTGCTACATGAAAATGCATTTTTGATTCTTTTACCAAAAAATTCCCACGGGCCTATACAACGGCCTACACTTTTGTATATAACCTATGCATTACGTACATGTAGTTTTCATCTTCACAATTTTAATACATAATTTAAGACTTATACCCTTGATTGTAATAATGCATGTATAATATTTCATTGATAATAATAATAATAATAGAAACAAAGCATACAAATATTTAAAGTATTTAAGGAAAAGGTGGAAATTCCAAAACAGTCTCAGGTTCTGTAAAACCTAAATGGAGCATTAACCCCTCGACCAATATACATACGAGCGCGGATCGGATTAAAGGATCATTCGGCCATTTTAGCAGTTTTTGTGTTATCAAAATTTCAAAAACGTCCATATTTTCAAGATTTTGTAAGTTTTTACAATAGAGTCAAATTGCTTCTAACATGTAATACAATCAAAGGCGCAAACATTTCTGATAAAATTAAGTGATACGTATAATGTATGTTGTCATAGCAACAGCTGTTCATATGGACTACTTACTTCCTTTTAAACAGGGTATCTCATTTCAAATGCTTTTGTAAACACGAGATGTGCGTATGTGGGCTTTCTGCATAGTCTATGCAATTGCATACACATCAAATTTACAGAAACATGTAGCATTCTTGAAATATTGCCCCTAGCGTCTTTGTATTAGCGTCATATGTTTACACAATGGTGTTTACGTCAGAACGTCATTAACAACGTTAAGTGACGTCATGTTTAAAGCGCATCATCTATACCAGTTTAAACGCTCATATCTTTGTTATTTGTAAGATTATATATTCAAATTTTCTGTAATGGTTCACAACAACTAGGTCTTTCTTTCTCTGTTAATATCTCACTTTGACTTTTATTGCCAGAAGGTCCCTTATGCCAGATCTTGGCTCATGTAATACTGAGGAAAAAGTTTAGCAATTTACTTTGGTGATTCTGAGTTTAGAAGAAATTAATTTCATAATATCAAAAATATATGACGACAAACGTTTATGAGTACGATGACATTAATTGGTCGACATTTCACATAATGTAAAGTCCAATTTTAAGTCCCTTTGCTTAAACAGGTTATCTGACAAAAGCATGAATAGGGTTTTGCTAAACGTTAGATTTTTCCGTAAAATGTTTTTATATCTAAAAGCAAATATGTTAAAACCGGTTTTAAAAAGAATGTTCTGTCTACCCTTTTTGTCTTTTTCCCCCAAATTACCTCCCTTTCAATTGAATAGCGTTTAAAATTAAATATGCTCAGGAGATCAAACCATCGCTATAAAATTCGCATTTGATTCTTTTAACCTCTTGCAGGTAGGCATTAGATCATTTTCAAACAGCTGCCATATTTGCGCACCTGCTAATAAAAAGATATAATGTTAAAATATCGCCTATGGAAAACCCTTGAATAACTGGTTGTTAAACTTTTTCCTGTCTAGACTGTGAGCTGCTTATAGACCCCCTCCCCTCATGGGGAACTTTGTACACTTTAATTTTCTTAAACCAAACTAAATATGACGCAAAATGACACATATTAGCCCTCTGGCAGTTGGGGTGTTACCGTGTTACAGCCATGTTAACCGTGCCACGTAGCGCAGTCAGTAACATGTCTGGCTACAGATGTGAGTCTGATTGCAGATCCAGGGGCTGTGAGTTTGATCCGGGCCCAGTCCCATACTTACGTGGAAATTGATCATGAAATTATTTCTAAGGTCATTCTCCTCCTTTCCGCTGAATCATTCAAGAAGGGTTGTTGTCAGTTACAAGCGAAAGTATGTGCACAAAGTACTGGTTAACTGCTTGTTCAAGCATGCCCAGATAAAAAGTGTGGTTAGGTGAACTGACCGTCCTGCCATGACCATAGCTGTTGACTTGGGACGTAAAGCAACAAAACAAACAAACAGTCATGTTAACTACGTTACCCTATAACAGCTTTCAATCCTATTGTGCAAATAAAAACTATACCTAAACCTATTCATTGACATGCTGATGACATTTAAACCATTTAATTAAACGCAGCAAACAGCTAATATGCATCAAAACAACCTAAGCTAATTATGTTGCAGTTATATGCGTTACATTTTTTCAAATATATAACTATTTAGTGCTGTGCTATCACTAGACCATGAACTACGAAATATATCTGAGGGGGAGTTTTATACACTATAATTTTCAAAATAACATTACATAAGCCACAAAAAATGCAGGTTACCTCTTTATGGGTTGGGGCGTAACCCTGCAAAAGCAGAGTTTAATACGTTACCCTTAAATAATAGGAAATCCTAAAGTTTATATATATATATATATATATATATATATATATATATATATATATATATATATATATATATATATATATATATATATATATATATATATATATATATATATATATATATATATATATATATATATCAAATTGTTTCCTATTTTTACTTACCAATATTATCTTGTAATTGAAATTAAATGACTAGCAGTATAAGTTTCGCAAATTTAGGCAACTTTTATAACTATTACCTACGTTTCATTTCTTAAAATATATTATTTTAGTGCAATATTAGCATCATATGGGTCAAACTGCTAGAGAATGTAGATTACTGCCATTTGAGGCTCAAAATGTGAGAAACAATAACTATTGTCTTTTTAACAAAAAAAATTAAGTGGGATCTTACTCTAACAAAAGCATGTGTGGTAAAAAGGAAGAAACTTGAAATCAAAGCACATAAAATGCCATTTAAATTAAGAGTGTTTTATCGAATATTTAAACATCACTTACAGAAAATGCTTAATTCAATGATCAAATTATGTTTCTTAAATACTTAAATTATATCACTTATCTGTCTTACACTTATATGCGATTACTTATTTTTATACATGAAATAATGCATTGTATATGCAAGACATTTGTCCTCACTGTCTAAGTTCAATTAAGTTGAAACATCATATTAAGCATGTAGTTGTTTAGTAAGATCTATTGACGATTATGTTAGCTAACAAAATACATATATAGTTTATCAGCTATTGATTACAACAACTATATTAATATTGTAAGTCATTTTAAGCATGGCCAAAATCGAGAAATGAAGAATTAACACAGGTGTTGATCCTTTGAACAAACACTTAAGTTGTGGGAGTCTTAATTGTTGTATGTTTTGCTGTATGTTACTTTATGCCCATTCTCGGTTTTCAATCATCTTTATTGATTTGTCTTCCTAGTGTATTGTGATTGTTGTGTGGCTCTTCCTCGCGATGCCATGGGTTTGTCTGCGGTTTGTGATTGTGGTATTTCCTTATCATACTCACTTACAATTTTTAATAATAGTCATTTCAGACTCATATATGGCACCCACCATGCAAAACCATTGGTCATATCCACTTTAGTAATGAATTTCTTTACATCTAAAGCATGCCCAGTATACACTTTATCTCGGAAACATGCATAACAAGAATATTTTAGGAGAATATAACACTTGTCATCTGTCTCATCTGGTTTTACAATTTTGTGAAGTAATGAAACATGACAGCATATGTTTTGTTCTAAAGGTTCTTTGTTAGTCAAATATTTAAAATACATAGAAACGCTCCCTTGCATTGTTAGGATTGTATTGTAGACATGACTAAATGAATGAACTTAAATTACAAATTTATATAAAGTTTACATTGCTTGAGCAAATGATCAGAAATACTATGCTGATTAAATTAACAGTTTTATTCATTAAATAGTGAAATCTATGCTGAAGATAACAAAGTCCATTTAAAGGCTAAAATGTAATGTGTCACCATATGCATATGCAAACAAGATGTCAGTGTAAAAAAATTATTTGATGACAAAATCTTTAAACAGTATCTGATTGTATTCATTTATAATGGATAGTATCTAATGTAACATATATCAATTTTTATTGTACCAACTTATATAGGCTTGATTCTATCTGGATTTTAGCACATATTTTTGTATGCTACCACCTCTAAGACAACATTAATTAAAAAGCAGTTTTTACTATTGTAGATGAGCCTAAATATACAAAAAATACCAGCATATACCGTGTAACTGACTATGTTCATATAATATCAACAACAGTTAACTGGATACACTAAATTATTTGGTTGCTGTTTAATAAGTAATTGAATTTAACTTATTACCAACAGTCTTCAGATTAGTATTACAAAATCTAAATCCATCTTATACTCGTATTACCATTTCAGACTCAATTTATACTGTCTTTGGCATTATTTTGGACACACGTAGTACCTTATGATATATTTAATATGCTAATGTACGTTACTTGAACAGTTTTGACAAAACATGGAATATACTTTTATTCAGCTATCACTTGAGAGCTCTTATATTCTTTGTTAATAAAGTTTAAAGGCTATAAATTTTGCCCAATTGGTAAACACATGTTGTTCTTTTAAAAAGACTTAGTTCAAAAATATATTATTTCACGAAAGCAAATATGCTTTGACAGTTCGACATAGTATCTTAATACGAGCTGATAAACTCCATTTAAGACTAATTATTATCTTTTTATTTCTAAATTTCTATATATTGCTAAATATCCTATTTGATACACCATAGGGTACTTTATTTCATTTCAAAACATTTTTGTATTTAATAGATATAAAGATAATAATATGTATCCCCTTTCAGTCTTGCTTATCAATAGAATGCTCATATATGTTGTTTAAACGCATACAGATAGGATTGCATGCTGTATTTTAAAATGGAAATATTATTACCTTACATAACGTTTTCTACAGGGTTGTAACATTCATCAACTTATAACTCTTAGAGTTTTTGGGATAGAAGCAAGCTGTTCGCAGTTTTGGAATGGTCAGTAAATTGTCTTTCGAAAACATTTATTTTGATCTACAATATCTACTTAAAAATTATCAAATGAAACTATTTAACAAAATTCATCTGATTTTATAGGTTGAAGTTGAACATGCAACGTAAATGACGACATATTAGGCCTAAATAACTTTGACAAACATCAATATCTGCAGGGAAGTAACTGTTCTTGTATATTGCATGACTATTTAGCCAATTTAATGTGTTCAAGTACTACCTTAACAGCCTTAATTACATATTTTTTTTTAAAAAAAGGAGGGGTAACGTGATTTACACGCTGTAACACCAAAACGCCCCAGCGCCAGAGAGCTTACATATTTCAAAAAGCTTGTTAGATGATACTCTTTATGAAAAACATGGTCTACAAAATTCCCCTTGTGGGGGGTGGGGGGGAAGGGGCAAACCGATAGCAGTTCATAGCCTAGTCAGTATAGTAATCCGATACAGTGAGCTAGATACTGTATATATCATGTGATTCGTATGCATTCTCTTTATTATGTTTACCGACTTCAATAGAAATTGTTGCCCTTACTCGTTTTTTTGTGAGCTTACAATGGACCTGTACATCATTTTAATGGAATTGTCGATATTTAAAAGTACAAAAACACGATTTATACACACTATTCGCACAAATGGGCAAAGGTGTACACGGAGCTTGCATGTAAAATATGCAATTGCACATGTTGTCATACTGTCTTTATTACATGTCTCTACATACTAAATTCAGTAGTAAGCATTTGGCATTAAATTTTAAATTCCCATACCATGACTTTCCGGGGCAACCAAATGAACTATAACGAGTTTTAAAGTTGTAAAAACGTTATTTTTCACATGCTTGCATATTCCTGGACAAATATATGTTATTTTAACAATGTGATGTTTTGATTTTTTAGGCTTTGTATGTAACGACGGCACTGAGATTCAATATGATTATGAATGCGATAGTGTTGTAGACTGTAGTGATGGATCTGACGAAGCTGGCTGTATGAATAGTAAGTAGATGGTGTACATAATATTTTCAAAATAATATTAGACATTTTACCCACAAGCAGACCACTGAAGCAGACAAATGAGCAAGGAGTGTGATTTTGGGAAGCGTCTCAACGGAATAGTGTTAAAATTATTTTCAAAATAATTGTCAGTTTACTCATCAGATGCAAACATTTTATGATAGTACATGAAGCATACAATGTATGTGGAGGCAATCAGAACTCAAGTAACCAAACTGTTTTAGATGGCCAAAAGCAACGTTTCAATCGCTAAAACACACCTTCAGTTATAGATGACAGATGACGTTATTTCTACATTCGAAGAAAGTTTTTGATGTGTGTGTGTGTGTGTGTGTGTGTGTGTGTGTGTGTGTGTGTGTGTGTAGGGGTTGGGGGTCTAAAACTGCGTTTTGATATAAAACATTAAAGCAATAATTACATGTCTGGTTTGATTTATAAAATTCATGCTCTGTGCTATTGCTTTTCATTAAAATGTCACAGAGAAACCAGCCAAACTACTAGGTCCATTCATAGTGCTCAAAACATTATACATCTACATAGTATGTTGTTGATATCAATACAGTTTAGTTTATCAGTTACCGCTTATATTATTGCATTGTTACATGTTGGTCTGACAAACGTTGTCTATCGCATGACATTAGCCTTCATCATGATCAGGATGTTGCACTTTTTGAATGACTTCGTCAATGACATTGAATCAATACGAAAATCGATAATAACGTCACAGTCGCTAGTTTTACCAGTCAACAGCTTGTAAACTGATAAATAGAATACCAGGTTTGCGTCATTTTCATATCAAGTTTACCTTGCTTCGTTTTATTTACTTACCACAGTGACATATATAAGATTAACTTCAACGCTTACCAGTGTCACCTTAAGTTTATCTGTGTCATTGCTTGCAGGTGCATTTCCTTGTGAAAACTCGTAAAGTATATATAGAATACAAGGTAAGGGTCTTTTGATATCAAGTAAACCAGGCAAGGCTTTGAGAAAGCTTGTTGACATCACGAGGTTTTCAGAGCGATTCGACATGCATTCTCAAAGCCTTGCCTGGTAAACTTGATATCAAAGGACGTGGACTTTGTATTGTATATTTATCAGTTTGAACGTAGGTTCACCCTTCACACTAGTTATTATGACGAAGCTATCGATTTTTATGTTAATTTAGCATCATTGGGGACATAACTCAAAAAGTGCAACGTCATCAAGACCTGATAAAAGCACATTCCATGATCTAGCCAAAATTTATCAGGTCCGCATGCAAAATGCAGATAATACGAAAGATACATGATAAACTCGATTACTCGCCTTAACAATATACAAATACACAGACTCACTTGATTTTGATTGAAGGGCATTAAAATTTTAAGAACAAGTCAGTTATTTATAAGCCTTTAAAACTATTTGATGTTGGCTGCTGCATCTATTTACTCGTGTAGAAATTGCGGAATTATATTTCAATTCTGATTTTCGCCATCATTACAGTCAGTTAAGAACAACACCTACGCTTTGACGCTTAAAATTGTTGTGACGCTGGTATCAAATTTCACTGTATTAAATATGTTTTTTGCCGGGTACCTCTTTCACTTGCATACGTCAAACACCAGTGTTCAAAATCAACATTTATATATGCATCATACCAAGCACTGTGCACATTTCTGAAACATATTGATCATTGGCATTTTGTTGCATAAAGGCATTATTGGACAGTATAGTGGAGCAGCTAAATGTAATAATCTTTCACTTCTGGTCCTAAAAAGTCTCCCCGCACTTTCATTTAATGCTCTTATTTTTCCAATCCTCAGGATTGTGTGTACAATCTCCTTCCATTCACATCTGAATTAAGGGTGAGGTTGGCGCCGTTAAACCGGTTTAAGCCCTCCAGTAAAATATTTTACTGACCGTTCCAAGGCGGTTCTTCTTTTGTGGATCTTTTATGTTTTTGTTCTGTCTTGTGTTTGATGTGTCTTTGTAAACCTGTCTTAAGTGGCCCCACAAGAAGACCAAAAATTGGTTTTCCAGACAAATTATCGCTTAGTGAAGGTTTTAAGTTTTGCAGAATGCTTTAAGGGTAGCATTCTGCAATACTTTTGACTTTCTATGTGTCTTAGTCCACATCTGAATTAAGGGTGATGTTGGCGCCGTTAAACCGGTTTAAGCCCTCCAGTAAAATATTTTACTGACCGTTCCAAGGCGGTACTTCTTTTGTGGATCTTTTATGTTTTTGTTCTATATTGTGTTTGCTATGTCTTTGTGCGCATCTGTTTATATGTGCTTTGTGGTCACCTGCTGGGAAAGGGCTGACCTCTTGGCTCTCGTTTGTGGTGTCTACTGTGAGTTTGTCACTTTCCCATTGGTATCCTGGGTCAGGTGTGGTACTTGATTGTATCGATTCCTGATCTTTGCACCCTTACTTACTTAAATTCGACACACATGTTCGTCAGGGGGACTCTTTGGAGAAAACCCGCTAGACACCTAACAATTCAAAAACGGCAGCCATTTTTTGGTAAATATTTAGCATTGCCATTTTGTTGCATTAAGCCATAAATGGCCAGTATAGTCGAGCAGGTTACTGCAATAATGTATCACTTCTGTAAAAAGTATTAAATTTGGCACACGTGTTTGTCAGGGGGGAGCTCTTTTGAGAAAACCCTTTAGCCACCTATTTTTTTTAATTGGCGGCCATACACTATATCAATATATTGTACTTTGCTATGAATTAGCAAGCACATGTCTTATTCCAATGCTTTTGATGTCAAATTTTCCTCATGGAGATTCTCTTTAATCTAAAATATTTTAGCCACAGAACACTTTAAAAGCGGCGAACATTTACAAGATGGCCGCTACACCATATCGAAATACAGAACTTTGCTATAAATTCGCAAGCATAGTCTTATTTCAATGCTTATGATGTCAAATATCCCAAATAGCAATTTCCTTTGATTAAAAATATGCTAGTTACCAGAAAATTCAAAATGGCAGCCATTCAATATATGGGCCCTGTTGTATTTTGCTATGAAAATGCAACCAACGGTCTATTACAATGCTTTTGGTGCTCATATGCTCCTTATGGGAAGCTCTTTTATGAAAAGGGGTACGTGCATTTAGGGGCTATTTTGGCCCTCTCTAGAGCTAAAATCTGAAAGTTGCTTTTCACCAATTTCATCTTATTTGTTTGTTAGAAGAATAGTCCAAGCGTAAAATTCTGGCGTTTATTTAACTTGTACCAAAATGGCCGACAAAATAGGCTTAAAATAGAGAAGTTGCCATTTTAGGCCAACTTTGAGGCTTTTGAAGGCCGATTTTTTTTAAGAATTAGATATCAGCACAAGCAAATACAAAAAAAAACTTTTAATATATTGTGTGCCATGATAATTCTCATCATCTGTTAAAATATTGTTTTGGTATTTGTTTGTGCTCTATATCAAATTCCTCGTTTAAACGTCTCAAATTTGCTCCAAAATGGTCAGTTACCTATTTTCAGCCTATTTTGGCGGCCATTTTTGTTACCATAGCAACCCGTAAAGTCGAATCAATACCAGACATTTACCCTTTGGCTATTGTTCTAATAAACTAATAAGAAGAAACTTGTGAAGAGCAACTTTTATTTTTTGACCTCATAGGGGGGCCAAAATAGCCTCTAACGTACCCCTTTGTTAGCCACCTGAAAATTTTATAATGGTGGACATTTTCAAGATGGCCACCATGCACTATATGGAAAGATTATATCTTGCTCAAGAATCACAAGCACCTGGCCTATATATTTCAATGATTTCGCTGTCAAAAGTTTGTCAGTGGAAACCTGTTAGCCAACTGAAAATTTTCAAAATGGTGGCCATTTATCAAGAAGGCCTCCATACTATATGGAAACATTGTCTTCCGCTATAAAATCGCAAGCATCTGTCCTATTTCATTGTTTTGTGTCAAATGGTTCTCAGGGAAAAACTATTAGCCAACTTATCATTTTTAAATGGCGGCTATAAAAATATTGTATTTTGTTATAAAATCGCAATCTGTTTCAATGATTCTAGTGTCAAATCACTAAAGTGTAGTACGACTATTTGTAAAAAACGGATAAATGCTGTTCATCTCCCTTGAGTAGGCGATGACGTTGAAAATTAAGGGTTTCTTCTGCAGAAAAGCTACGACCAGTCTTATAATCAAAGCTGGAAAAGCTTTAATTGTCTGACTTTATAAATCAACATCATACCACAAAGACAGATAATGCTGAATATGGTTTGTATGAATTATGGCCCATTTTGCATTAAGCAAATCATTTTAATTATGTTGTTTCAACTTGTTTCACTGCAATAAACGTTTTTAATATACTATTTCCCTAGCGTCTTGATCAACGAAATAGTATTACAGAAAACTCTGATGGACAGATGGAATTAATAAGTCCCAATTTCTGCCTATTTGTGTTCTTAGTACTATATTTGAACCTAGCATCTGCATCTGCACAGGGTCATGCCCGCCAGATAAAAGTAGTTCTATATGCATATACCACAGCAGATTGAATTGCAATCACACTAGGTAGCTGCTCGCATCTTTTTGTACTGATGCGGTCAAATAATCTGCCACAGATCTCCTTTCTTGGTCCAGCTCTAGTTAGAGGGAGACTGCTTTTCTTCAGAGCTTCCCGGATTGATTATATGGCCTCTGCTTCTGAGCAAACATGCACAATCTCAAGTCATCTACACTTGCAGCTGTATTAGATGGGTAATACATCATGACCACAAATTCTCCAAGGTCTGCATGTCTCTATCATCTACTACCAATGGATACCGACTGAGTTTCCTGAAGGCAACGGAGGTGATAGGGGGGCTCCCAGGTTTGCCAAGCAGAAATCGATTCGTCCTTTTTCCACAGAACTGAAAAGACATCACAGCCAGTTAATGTATAGAAAAAGAGCATGCATTTGCATTACACGAGAACCCATTCTAGACACACTCACTGCTCTGGAACATGTCCATGTATGATATGAACAACTTGAAGAAGAGCTGACAGTCTTCATTCATTACCATTTGCTTGCTAAATCATCTAACTTATGCCAAACTTACGGATAGCATGTTTTGAGGAAAATTTGCTTATTAAGGTCACTACTGACACCAATAACCATAACTCTTGCAACACATTTTGCCTTATAAATTCGATATTTGTTACGGCATTCACCTGAAACTTACTATCCTAAGTGGAATTGGTATGCCGGACGCAAACATAATACATTAAACTATCTACAAATTTCAGCAAGAATTACTGTCCCTGATTATTATTTTACCATTGCTTTGTATGGGAAAACTGCAGTAAAGGGAGTAAAAGCTCAATAACTTAAAAACTTATTTCATAGATTGGATGAAAGCTGTTGGGAACCATTACTGTGTCAAACTGTAGATTAAAATTTGCTTCAGACGCATTTTTTCGAACACGACTTATTGCTCCTTAATATTGATATTTACATAGAAAATGGGTCTAAAATCCATTTTTTCTCCAATAACTTGCGCACTTTGGATCAGATTGCAGTAAAAGCATATACAAGATACTTGGTTTGATACATCTAAACGGTTGTTTACTTAACTGATCTAAAATTTTGTCATCGAACATGAGCCCTTGATTTTGCATTTTAAGATGAAAAATCAATGAATTATGCCTTATAAATCCATCAATAGCCCCAAAATATTGAACAAATATTGAATTAACCTATACTATTGATATATTTCGATGACTTCTTCAATTGGTTTTATATATCAACAGCAAAAATGTGTGTTTTTAACTGTTTTGAACCATTTTAGCTCTTTCATTGCGCCAGAGTTGATTATAATTGAAAACAGTGGGTGAGGTAACAGAATATATTTATTTGTCACAGAAAGCTTTCATTTGCACGTTGATCTTCTCAGAAATAGTTTCTACGCATATATAGAGCATCAAATCATTATTACAAATATGTTTGGTATGTTAAAAGTAAATTTATTCCTTGTTATGCAGTTAATAAGTTACAAAATTGAAATTATTCATTACAGGGGGTAGGGGTAGTAATTAAGGAATATGTCTCTTTCGAAACGGTAAAATTGCTTAGATTTCCCACAGATTCAGCTTACATACCAATGTTTAAGATATACAAGTTTCACAAAAATCTATCTATTTATCTATCTATTTCCTAAAATATTTGAATATGTTGTGATCGAACGTAAAAATTGAAATAATTTTGAGTATCCTTTTTAATGTAAAAGTTGGTCAGTAAATGTGTAATGGATAGATTCCCATCAATTAACCATTCCTACATTTCAAGTAAATTTAAGTTGTTCTGATTAAATCATTCGCAATATTCCATAATCATCAGATGCAATATCATAGACCTGTTTATCTCTTACTTCAACCCTGAACATTTTTGGAGAAAAATGGCTTATTTTGCATGTCTTTGGAGAGCCATAGCTCAAATACTAAACAGTGAATTATTTTAATTGTTTTATATCATTAATTAAATGAAACAGCAAATAACAGAAAATGAAGAAAATCTATTTTTTGGGAAAACATTGCCCAGGTGTCAGTAGTGACCTTAATTTAGGTTGGATATAATGTTACGCGGAAGCTCGCGACAACCTATAGTCATTGTGCAATCTTAACTGCATAGGCCAATTCAAGGGAATTTCGTGGAACTTGACCTTAGTATGAACATCGAGGATCTAGTTTAATAACGTGACGCAGACGCTATATAAAGTGACACTGACGTCACAGAAACCATGTCAACACAATAACAAGTGTGATTGCAGCAAAACAAATGGTTGTAAATGAAGTTTATATCTTTCAATAAAAATCATAAACTTCATTTATTTTGTTGACAAAACGTTTGGGGTATTTAAAGTAATTGATTTCAATAGGACTGGACTCAGATGCTACAGTTCTATTTTTACCTTAAGCCAGTTCTGGCTAATAAACTTGAGCTTTCTCGCAAATAGTACTAGACGCAACACGCCTTATATACACCAGAGGCTTGATTTTATTCTCGAATTGTGGCGGATTTTCCTGATTAAGTCATTGTGAAAGTGGATGTGGATCAATAAGCAAGCAACCAAAGAGCTTTTCAGAATATATGTAGCTGTGGACACTTGCATCTCACAAAAAAAAGTGATGCTGTGCTCATATGTACCCACTTTATAAAGAATGCTGACAGACATGCTACGAGTAAGTTATAACAACGTTCAGAGCGTGAAGATTTTAAACACGCTGAGTAAGTTCTGAGTGCGTCTGGGAAACGTTTAAAACGTCATGAAACGTTTCATATAAGTTACACATTAGTTAGAAGTACGTTGACTGTAAGTTGGAAATACGTTACGCATATGTATAATAACGGTTGTAAACGCGTTAGTAACTTACACTGAACACACTTTGACTTAGGCATATCTTACATGTTGGGTACATCTAACACAAACGCTGAAAATAGTGTACATGCACAACATTTTGGGACCCATGTCCTATGACAAGTATATACAACCAATTTGTAGCCTTTTTGTTACTTGTTTAAAACTTACCTGAAACTTTTTCAGCGTTCACCAAGTTGAACGTACTGGCTGAATTTCCCATACGTCGGTATACGTCTATGTTACATCATAATGTGACAGGGCCTTTACATGCAAATGACATAATCTTTCCCATATGCCGACTTTCCGTCAACAAATTGAATGATAATGACTTTTAAATTCGTTAAAATGATTCTTTACACAGTCTTGAGAATATTCTCTGACAGATAAATATACTTAACGCTAGTAAAAATGCAACGTTTACAATATAACCTTACCCTATGTCTAATGCTCTTTTAGCATTTGTATTAAATAAATGGCATGAATCTATGGTCGCGATATCAAGGCAACATCCTTTCGGTACTGATAAAGCAGCCCAGATAAGCCAGGTTGTATGATTTGATAAAGGGACACAACCCAAATATACAACACTAAAAAGCAAATTCAGCCCATTAATCAGGATATCAGATCTTCTGAATGCCTGGCTGTTTTGGTTTCAAACTCTCTCAAAATTTCAATAATGCTCTATGTTTTAACCACGCACAAGCGAAAAAATGTTTCTTGAAGCTTTGACTTTCAAAATGGCCATCAAAGTTTGAGCATGAAAACCGGAAGTTCATTCACACTATAAATGCGTAGATAATCAAATGGAAGAAAGTGCATTTTTAAGAATGTGTTATTTTTCACCATGTTTTTAGCAGATTTGCAATAAGGAGCTCATTTTTTTTTGCTAAAACGTTTTGTACGTAAGGAAAGCTTGTAAATACATAGACAAAATAATTAACGTTGCTACATATAATGAAAAACAATATCTATCTCAATTCTGTTTTTAATACAATCTTTTAATGTGGTGTTTTGATTTTGAATTTTTAGACTGGATATGCGACTATACTCGTGAGATTCCATCCAGTAAAGTATGTGACTATGAAAGTGACTGTGATGATGGGTCTGACGAATTTGGCTGTGAATGTAAGTAGATTGTGTACATAAATTGGCCTCGATGCGAGAAAACCTGTCTGTGGGGGTTTGTGAACATCAAATGCACAGACCAGGCTGCGCATCCGCGCAGACTGAATCACGTCTTTGTTATTCACTCACTAGCAACTTGTTTCTAGCTAATTTTCAATTGTCTAACTAGTCTCTATGCTAAAAATAGAGAAAACTACGTGTCACTGAGTGTCTTTTGATATCAAGTTTACCAGGCAAGGCATCGAGAATGCTTGTTGACATCGCGAGGCTTGCCCTACGATTTAACATGCGTTCTTGAAGCCCTGCCTGGTAGACTTCGGATATCAAAAGCCGCAAACCTGGTATTCTATTTATCAGTTTACCCATTGTTTCACTCTTCAAACTAGCAATTATGATGTAATTTTCATTTTTTTGTTCTGAATAAGCGTCATTAGCGACGCCATTTAAAAAGTGAAATGTCATCATGACCTTAAAATGGCACATGCGGTGAGATAGACCATGTTTATCAGGCAACGCACAGCAATACAGTTACTTTGAGTCGAAACTGCTAAACACTGGTTTTAGAAACCTTGAAAATAAGTTTTGTCACGCTAAGGCCTAAATACGCCTTGTCTGGAAAAACATTTCTTTGATGGTCTTCGGTTAAACAAAACTAAAACCAGCCTGCTTAGCGATATGGACTGAACTCCAGCAGATTTTTTTATACATTTTTTATGCGATAACTTTATACTCTGTTGTATTTCGAAAATCTAATCCCGATGAAAATTTTTCAGGAACATCTCCCCCAACTTCCCCAAACCATTCCAACATTATCAGATGCTGCAGTTACATCTGCATAGATGCATCTTTTGAACATTTTAAGCCAGACGCAATAAAACCGTCATATATGTCATTCAAAATGATACATTAAATCGTCCCAACTCACTTATTGAAGCGATAAATAGTTGGTTCAAATAAAATGAAAATTGCGCCTGAATCACACATGTGTTAAGCTAGTAGGATCATCTCGTAACAGTCAATTTTGGAGCATGTGCCTCAGGGAAAAATTGGTATGCTATGCGAAAAACCAACCTTTGATTACAAATGAGCCTGCTTGAAGTTGATATTGCATATGCTATGCAAGGTAAATTCTGAGCGTGCAAATGTCTGTTTTATGTTAAACACCACCTTTTGAATAGTTCACCGTTTACGAATATACATTTAAGATTACCCCTTTCTGTCACGCCTATACGAATTTTACTTGTCAATAAAACACTTAGAAAATTCACTTCATCGAAAAAATCTATGTGTGCAACAACCACAAGACCTTTTGGAGAGGGTGGCAGACAGTCTCCTCTAAAAATTGAAGATAAAAATGTATTGCACAAAATATTTATACAAACATACCAGCTGGATTTTTTTATTTAATTATTTTATTTTTCATATTTTTAAGGTGGCATAACTTATTGCACATGCCATGATAAATCTAAAACAAATGATATAAAGTGATATTGCTTGTTACTCAGCAGCGAAATGTCTTAAAATGATTGTCATGGCTACTGGTATGTGCAGATCAGTTCCAAAATCAATCTATTTAATAAACTACAACCAAAAATAGATATTTACTAAAACTCGTTGACGTCTTTTGAAAAATATCCAATGTGACAGGTATGTTTATTGTAAAAAGTGTAAAAATGCAAAATTGTGGCATCAGAAATGGGGGTATGGGTCATAAATTGGGCCTTTTATTAACGTGGTTAGGTATAAAACTTTTGAATCACCCTTGAATTACTTTATATTTAATCTATTCTTTAAAACAATATCTTTAAAAGAGCATGTATCAAATGTACGCCTTGTTGCCAAGCAACAGAATAATATAGTATATACAAATAGTCCACTTTCGACAACTGCATAGTTACTAGGCGACTGTGACTTACTTTTACGTGTTAATGACCATATTTTACAACTAAAACAAAGTAAGCGACAAAATATGTACATATACATGACAATAGCTAAATGGAAGACTACATTTCTTTAGCATGGGCTTTTTGTATGAGAAAATATCTTGCCAGGTTAGCTATAATATTATTTATTGCTTGCAAAGCAACAAACAACCTCACTATCCACCAAATAACTGGTTACTTTTTTGCATGACCAACAAGTTATGCCACGAAATAATTACATTTGGGGTGTTTAAATGGTACGAATTTTTATAAAATAAGGAAATTTCCGTTATTTATTGGATGGCCCAGAAGCTATCATACTATCTAGAGGGCGATCAACAAAGACAATGATCAGATTGTACCGTTGCTCATGCTGGCATGCACCCTTGCTTTTCTAAATGCAACAGGGTTTATCGCGTTAATGCCCAGTTTATAATTATAATGGTTACTTTTTATGTCACTCACTAATGCGTAACATATATACTGAGCAGATTAAAATCTCCTCGCGGAAACTGGAATATTTAAGAAAGAGATCAACTCTAGCAGTGGATTGTTGCGTAATAATTCACTGTTTGGAGGTCAGTTGTTAAGAAGATCAAATTACGAGCATGTAGCGCGAGTGATTTATTTTAGTACAACTGAGCGACAAAAAGTGAATTATTACTCATTAATTCACGCACTCAACTTGATCTATTTCGATTCTAACACACAAAAAATGATGAAAACACACTTGAAGTCTTCAGCTTCTTCCAACTTTCAGCCAGTGCACTGAAGGATTCCCGTCAATAGTTGGACTGTGTCGCATACGTTTACATGTATTTAAAGCGTAAAAAGGACGTTACACCGTCTAGCGCAATGGCTTCCCTCATTTTGCAGTTCTAAATGACGTTAGCTAGCGCATGTTTTTCTTGCGCTTTCAAAACTGTGAATTATTGAGGCCCTGGAAGGGTTTTAAGGGATATTGGGATATAAGCTAAAAACTTTAAGGGATATGGGCTATTTGTGTAATATGGATATGGGATACTTAGGTCAATTTTATGGATATGCCAAATTTTCATAAAAAAAGATAAATAAAACAAAAATGGTAAAAAAAAACATCTGCATATTATGCGAAATAAAGACACCGATCAGCTCCGCAGTGACCCCTCTACTGTTCGGTACCTTTGTTTTACTAAATATACTTAAGGAATAAAGAAACGCAACAAACACTTCAAGTCATTGTTAGCCAACACTATGATGCAAGTTTAGTGCAAATGATATTTATCCATAGGAGCAGTATGTGTCCGTCAAATTACATCAGGTTCAACGTAATTATTGATTACGTAATCATTTAGGTATGCGTGTAACCAGCCTGACCCCCCGTAGTAAACTGCTGAAACAGTGTCAATAAAAGCAAAGTTTGAATCAACCATCGGTTTATTGTTTTAAAAAGTCTTGGCATAGATTACGGATCAAGGAAATGATCAATGGCGACGTTTCTGTAGGATTCTGAAACGACTTAACGTCATTAACGTCAACTCTGAATACTGCGTGAAACGCGTTTACTTTCTTTTCTGCTTGAGATTTATTCATTACAATGACGTTTTGTTCAAGAATTATGACCTGAGAACTTCAGACTTCAAAAAAATCAATTCTGACGTCAAAATTCGATATCCTACGTTTTAACGGTTTCCATGATGTTTATGTGTTTTTCTAATGATAAAATGGTCCGATGACAAAGTTTAGGTTACAGTTAACAAGTTTGGTGTTCACTCTCCACATGTAATCAGATGTTATCTCTTGCATTATGCCGTGTTGTGTTGGGCTTACGTCAATTTAAACACCTTACCAGCGTATGTCTACGGTATCTGAAAAGTCAGTTTTCCCAAGAAAGCATGTTCTAAGGTCTCTAGGTTGAACTTATCTCGTATATTCACCAGCGACCCAAATCCGACGGCTCTAAGTGACGTTTATCATTAATTCACTACCATTGTGTATCTTGCCATTCAAGTAGCACGTTTTGACGCAATATTTGACTTCATTATGAATATGATTGGACGTTTGTTTAATTTGCACATTGTTAAGTCAACTCCAAATAACCATACATGGAAAAGACGGAGTTTCTTAATCCCTATTCTGACGTTAACTTCACATTTTACGTTTTCATATTTTTTCATCTTGTAGCGTAAAATATAGCGTTAAAATG
The DNA here is from genome assembly GCA_964019695.1 of Loripinus fragilis. Taxonomy (NCBI): domain Eukaryota; kingdom Metazoa; phylum Mollusca; class Bivalvia; order Lucinida; family Lucinidae; genus Loripinus; species Loripinus fragilis. Next base: position 36,588,665 of record OZ026518.1, read on the forward strand.
ACTTTTTTGTATTTCATCACATGCTATAAATACTCAATAAGAAATTTTCAAAAGAGATTTCACCAAACCGTCATTTAAACACGCAAAAATTAATTTTTTTTCTGTTGCGTTATATATAGTGCAACCCCTTTACTTCCTTAACATAAAATTTCAAGCCGTCATTCACCTCAGGCTGAAATTCAGTTAGTTTTTCAGTTCCAAATCACCTTTACTTCAAGAAGTATTCCAAAAAGTTGCTCTGAGCAAATAAGATTTTGATTCTGCTATTACAAAACAAAATCATTTCTCTAAGTAATGAGTCTCAATTTGTATCATCCAGACTCTGCTATGCGCCATTCCATACGCTTGAAGTAAGTGGCCAGTTTTCTGAATTCCGGGTCATTTACCCAGTTTTGAATCACTTAAGAAATTTTAGGAAATTACCATCAGAAGTGTTAGCTTAATTACTATACTTCCCATGACGAGTATGACGCATCATTTTACCACGTGTGTAGCACATTACAGACAAACTCGTTTGGGGGCGTCCAGATCCAAAGTTGTACGTTTATTTTCATATTTTGATTTTTATAATGGGGAAGGGAATCCATACCAATGTCCCTAAGAAAACCTATAATCAGTTACCAAAGCGGGCCGATAATGGCCAATGATGGCCCGACACAGAATGCTGGCTAGGTAGCTGAATGTGATTCACAAGGGGTCCAAAGCAGTATTCTAATTGCAATCTACATTTACGTGCTTTTCATCGTGAAAGGGGGTGGTCAGGACCCCCGTTTTCCATTCCTCTGGCTCAGCACATGAATAAACGTCAAAGGACTTTGAACATTTTATCACATGTAACTTATATTCACTGATTTATACCCACCCTATTTTAAGATTTCCTGTATTTTGAAACAATCACTTTTGGATTAGAACTAGACCAGATAGATGCTAGAGGTGCAGTCTAATCAGAATTGGCACAGTCTGTCGTTGGACGCATGGAGTTGTGATACAGACACTTAGTGTGACTGACACATTCACTTTTTCAGAGTATCCTTTTTATTTTATTTTTTTTGTCTTATTTTATGTTGTAACATTTTTTATTTAATGACTGTGCTCATTTCCATCGTTAGCAAGCGCACGCATGCACCAACACAGACATTAAAAGTGATGTTCATTTGTAACCACTGGCCTGTACCCTCCAACACCGTCACACTTACGACATACTGCGGGGTCACAGTATATGGTAGGATGGTTATAATGTCTTTAATTCACCCATCCCCTCAGTACAGATTAAAGGTCGAGTTTCTAACATTTATATCTCTACCCAAGTAAAAAAATTCTGTTATACATAGTTGGCCTAAAAGCAGGGTTAAAACCCAACATCAGCGTTTCCCTTTGTGATCGAGTGGGGTTTATATCAGGGCATTGAAAAATCAACAAGACGTTAGCTCTACATTTTCTCATAAGAGGGGGTTGTGATTACGGATAAATTACGCACCATAATGGGCTTCCATAAGCTAAGGTTAATCAGGAATGCGTCTGTCACTAATATTTAGAGTCGCAATAAAAAAAAACTTGAAATACCCGGTATCAAACTTGTGATCCCTGGTCTGCTAGGACAACACCACATATACTGAGAGAGAGAGAGAGAGAGAGAGAGAGAGAGAGAGAGAGAGAGAGAGAGAGACACACACACACATACACACACGCACACACACAGACATTTAAGAGACACACACAAAATGCTTGCACCATAGCAAGGTGAGCAAGGAATATCTCGATCAGGAAATGGTAAAATAACTATTTCAAAATTAAAATCATCTCATTTATAATACATTTAGACCAAACGAAGCCATTCGTTATAGACAATCCAAGTCCAAAGAGGGATTTGAGTATCAAAGGAATTTGCCTTAATCAACTCAAGTTCAGTGGGATATTTATATATTAACATTTGTTTGAAATAAGGATTATAATAATGGGAAAGAGATCTAGATATCTTGTTGCAGAGTTAATTGCTTCAACAACATCTGCTTGATTATTATCAGAAAGAAACAACATGAAGTCTCTCTCATAACGAAACAAAAACAAATATGCAACAAGAGAAGCACAATAAGTACCCATTAGAATACCTACAACTTGCCTATACATTTTTGAGCCAAAATGTATAGATATATTGTCCAAAAGATAATGGAGAGCATTTTAAACTTTCTGACAGATTATATATTCCATATATTTTTCAAAGATAAGCGGAAAGATGATGAGTTGCCTCTTGGTTCTGTCTCTGAGAGTTTTGGTTGATATACTATTTACAATCTTCCAAAAACCTACACAGAATTAGGAATTTGAGATGTCCAAGATTTGGCAAACACAGCTATATTCAAACAGGATCCCAATATTTCTACTGGCAAAAAGTGGCCAATGGTCGCCTGAAAAAACATATGGGCTCACTCAATATGTGCATGAACGGTTTGTGTAAATAGTCAACAGCTTATAAGATAGCTCATTGTAATATTTAATCATCCAGTAACCCTTTATACACTTTTTAAAAGTAGGCTTAACAAGATCTGTATGGGTTATGAGATTTTTCATTCTCCATAAAAAATAAACAGAACAACCCTGCTCTGGTAGGTACACAGCACTATCCTCTGCCGTCATTTCTTCCTTGCCATCAGATGTAGGAAATTTTGCTCTGCTATTTTAGTTTTTTTATTGATGTACATTCTGTCAAAATTTGAATAATGAAGCAGATAGTATGCATATTGTTAGGCACCATTGGTAAAGAATATCTGCAAGCTGCAAAAGAAAAAAGTAATTGAGCGTGACCAGGAAATGTCACAATTTCACACGGCAGACCAAACCAATGGCAATCGTTTTATTAGCGTAAAAAAACACACGCAAAAATGTCTATTATTATATATGTAAGCGATTTGTGGAGAGCAGATTCAAATTTTACCTGAGCCTGGTGGCAAATTTTTATCTTTATCCATTAAATAATATGCATTACACCGTTTTGTCATCCATGTAACCATGTTAATATAATATAAAGCAATTGAAGATTCGTTTTAGTTAAAATTGATAATATAGCTATAATTTGATTTCATTGTAATGGAGATGTTGCCAGCTCAACTGAAATGTAAATGGTAGAATAATGAATATGTAAGCCTGTGAAAGTTACATCATAATTAGCATACTTAAAAAATGCTTCACAATATTATGAGTTACAAGTTATAAACAACTTCAAATATTTAAAACAAGTGGCATTTTACATAAGAATATAGGTCGATAGCATGGTTTAATCTAATACGTAATTTGTATAGTCATTATCAAAAATCTTGAATAAAATAATACACAAGCGTCGCTGGTGAGCAAAAATACGTATCACAGATGTCTGCAATTGATAGTTATGTCCAGTTAAAACATGTTAGATTCAATTGTTTCATTTATATTATTGAAATAAATCATATTTTGTTTGTATTTTGTGTACTGGTATGTTCAATGTCGATAGAGAGACGATGATTAAAGGTCATTACAGATAACTGACCATAGAAAACTAGAGAGTTCATTGGAGAAACCATTGGTTTCTAAGTCCCTAAGGCATGTCCCTGACTGAAACTAGTAACCAAATGTTTCTTCCTTGGGGTGCAAAATACTCTGAAAATACATGCTAAATATGATTATAAAAATGGTCTTACACATGTACTCAAGGGTGCCAAACAAAGCCAAATATAATAATATTATTATTTTGGATTGCCTATAATAATGCTCATGTGACTCTGCGCACGTCTGGGCTTTAATTGCTCAAGTATACTTTGCAAACACATTTATAATGTACTGGCTTGTGAAATTGTCATTTTATTCGTTTTATCTCAACTTCAGCTTGGATGTGTTACGATGGAGCGCTGATTCCTATGGAATGGAGGTGTGATAATTATGTAGATTGCTCTGATGGAGACGATGAGGATTCTTGTAGCTATGGTAAACAATGTATGAGAGATTTCCAACAATGTGGTATGTGAGACCAGCAATGGTTCAGACCAGCCTGTGCATACGCGCAGACTAATCAGAGCCTTTACTGGCCGCTTGAATACCCTATGACTGCTACGCTAAGTACTGCCTTAATACCATTTGGCGTGTTTAAGCTTAAAAAGAGACTGCACAGGCTTGTCCAAGTCTACACTTGTCTAAGTGCCACATTGTTGGAAATCACAAGTCGCAGCCCACATATATATACATATATACATGAAAACAAGATACATGAGAAAACAAGCGAATCTGTCATTACTTATGTTTCCACTCATAACCCTAAAAATCCAGAAATATTTAATGTAATTAATTTCAATTTACCCATTCTACAAGAGGATCCGAAAATGAATAAAGTACTATCTAACTTCAAATTGATTAAAAGCAAACGGCAGCCAAATAACTTAAAACGACTATTAACCAAGGCTAAATTCAATCACGATTCTAACCATGAGGTAAAACGGTGTAATAGATCTAACTGTGGCCTCTGCATACAACTCTTAGAAAGTAACTCATTCGAATTTAATTGTGGAAAAAGATTTTTTGTTCACGAATCAATGACCTGTGAAGTGAAAAATGTTGTTTATGTCATGAAATGCAGAGGCTGTGGGGATGAATACATCGGTGAAACCGGCAACTTTTTACGTAGACGGGTCACCGTTCATAATCAACAAATAAGGGATCCTAACACAAGAATACTCTTTGTCAGTGAACACTTGAATATATGTGCTCAACAAATGAGTCCAAAATATCATATTTTCCCGTTTTATAAAATGTATTCTGACAGCACATCATTAAGAAGTGCAAAAGAACATTACTTTATAAAACTCCTAAAACCCAAACTAAACAGGGTAACTTAAGCCGTGTCCTCAGAGTACTCTCATATAGATCCAGATAAGACCACTTCATGCAAATAAAAAAATATGATCTTTTTCTTATCAATCGGCAGAACGTGTTTTGGATGCTAAAAAGAGCCGTCTCGCGGAGACGGTTCTTTTGAGTACCCAAAACGTATGTTCTGGTTGAGAAATACGAAAGGTGCGCATTCTTATCTTGAGGTCTCATAATCTAATATACTATATTTATTAGCTCGACGTACAGTAAATGTATTGCACTATATTATTAGTGCGACGTACAGCAAATGTACAGCACCACGTATTGTGCGTACAAATGCGATTATTTTCTTATACCATCGGTAGAAACATGCTTTGGGATGCTCATAAGAACCGTCTCATTGAGACGATTCTTTTGAGTACCCAAAATGGATGTTTTGGTTGAGAAATATGAGTGTGATTTTTAAGTATGCACTCTTATCTGGAGGTCTGACATTTCAATATACCATACTTACTAGTGCGACGCGCAGCGAATGTACAGCACTTTAAGTATGGGCGTAGAACTATGATTAAATACGCACTATTTTCTGGAGGTCTGACACTCTAAAAATATTATATACTAACTAGTGCGATGTACAGCAATTGTACTGCACTATATATTAACGCACTAAGCGTACATTTTCAAATTACATGTATGTTCATTATTATATTTAACTGCATAACGTTTACGTCATAGACGTAACGTTAATAACGGCAACGTTGTAACTATGCAACGGCCACCATTTTGAATAGTTCCTGATGATCTGAAAAGTGAAACCGGTAGAACAGAAGAAAATAAAGTTATATTATTGTGAAATCGGACTTTTTATTTTACATATATACATATATACATTTTACGGCATCAACTACTTTTAAGAGACTGCACAAATGACTATATTGGGATTGGACTTCGGTTTTTCTAACAGTTACAAGCTGTTTTCTGTTTTAGAGAATAATAAATAAACCAGTGTTTTCAATACCCATTGATTTTAAATTATTGCATAGGATATGATGGCTTTAGTGTCAAATTATTTTTGCAAATCCAGTAAAATACCATTCCTGTACATAAACCAGAGGCATTGTGTATTATCTTTTAAATGACTACGATAATTAGCAGTTGATTGAGCTTTTCTGAAACCTGATTGATATTCATACTTTGGTATTTTGATTGATATACCATGATTGGTATTCATACATGTTTTGTTGCACAGTTCTTGTATTTTTGAAATCGTCGTTGAAGAAAAATCTGGTTGCTTTGATTTCATTGTCTCACTGTTGTCTCGTGACTGTTAATGTTACTGTGACTCCTCCTCATGGTGCCATAAATTGGTCTAGAAGGTGTGATTGTAGTATTCGCTGCTCATACTCACTTACATTTGAAACCATGTTGGCCCAGACTACCGAACTAAACCATAAATAGAAGTTTAAGGTCAGGATCGTCGCTGTGTCTAGGCCCAGACCCGTTGTCGCCCACTTACAGTCACTGTGGAAACCAAAGGTATAAAACTCGAAAGGGTTAAGTCCCTGTCACACTCCGATCTATACCAACGTAAGAGAAGTTCAGCAATTACATTTGTTACGCTGATTAAAGTTAGACAAAAGTTTAAAATAACACGTTAGAAATTCTGCAATTACATTTGTTAGGCTGATAAATACAAACACGTTATGCTGCATCTTGGGATGGGGGAGTGTCACATACCATTTTCAGGTCACCATGACCTTGTACTCTGACCTAGTTTTTATAATAATCGCAACCTGAGCATTATTATTATTTGAGATGAGAATCCCAAATTTAGTGTATGGATGCATCTTGGGATGGCAGAGTGTCACATACCATTTTAAGTCACTGTGACCTTGACCTCTGGCCTAGTTTGTAGACTATTCGTGTCCCCAGCATATCTCATATTATTAGAGGTACGAATTCCAAATTTGGTTTGTGAATGCAACTTGGGATGACAAAGTCTTGCGAGCCACGCTTGGGTCACTGTGACCTAGACCTCTGACCTAGTTTCTAGAAATTGCATTGAGTCTGCTGCATGTCTCCTAGATTCTTTGAGGTGGGAAATCTAGATTCGGTGTGTGAATGCATCTTGGGTGACAAAGTGCCACATACCATTTTCGGGCCACTGTGACTTTGACCTTGACCTCTGACCTATTTTTTAGAATAATCAGGTCCTGAGCATATCTCTTGTATTATTTGAGATCGGAATCCCGAATTCGGTGTGTGGATGCATCTTGGGATGGTGGAGTGTCAGGTACTATTTACAGGTCACTGTGGCCATAAACTTGACCTGGCCTAGTTTTTAGAATAATCATAATCAGAGCATATCTTTTGTATTTTTTGAGCTAGGTATCCCAAATTTGATGCGTGAATATATCTTGGGATGACTTAGTGTCGCGTACCATATTGGGGTCACTGTTACCCTCTGACCTAGTTAGTTTTTAGAATAATCATGGCCGATGCATATCCTATATTATTTGAGCTAGGAATCCCAAATTTGGTGTGTGGTTGCATCTTGTGATGGCAGAGTGCCATGTACCAGTTTTTGGGGTCACTGTTACATTGACCTATTTTCTAGAATTATCGTGTCAGGAGCATATCTCCTGTATTATTTGAGGTAGAAATCCCAAATTGGTGTATGGATGCATCTTTGGATGATGATATGTTGCAGACCAATTTTAGGTCACTCTGACCTTGACCTATGGCCTAGTTTCCAGAATTATTATGTCTGGAGCATATTGCCTATATTGTTGGATTTAGGAATCCCAAATTTGGTGTGTGGATTCATCTTGGGATGGCGGAGTGGTACATACCATTTTCTGGTCACTTTGATCTTGACATTGACTTCTGACCTCATTTCTAGCGCCTAAACGGCAGAAACTAGCTAGTCTGGCCCAGGAAATATGCACACTCTGGTTTCAATTCTAAAGTGCAGTCTTTGCCTCTAAAGGATACCCTTTTAAGAACATATTTTACTTCACTACAGCTGGTGACTGGGACTGTGTGGCGGCGGTAGGACATCTCCCTGCCTTTCACTATAGTGTAGATTTTTTTCTTGTCCTTTGGGATCATGGGTTTTATTGTGGAACTTTGAAACTATTAGAGGGGCACTGATGACGCCTAAATGACAGAAACAAACTAGTCTGGCCCAAGAAATATGTACACTCTGGTTTCAGTTCTTTGGTGCAGTCTTTGCTTCCAAAGGATACCCTTTTAAGAACATATTTGACTTCACTACAGCTGGTGACTTGGACTGTGTGGCGGCAGTAGAACGTCTCCCTGCCCTTCACTATAGTGTAGATTTTTGTTCCTGTCCTTTGGGATCATGGGTTTCATTTTGGATCTTCAGTTTGGATCAAACTTTCATCCCAAGTTATTTTTGCGCATTCCTTGTTGATTCGACTTAGATTGAAAAATAGGGATACATACTGCTAAAATGTCTGCTTGGGGAGGTGGGGGTAAACCCTATTACTATTCAGTGTTTGCATGAAAAGCGTTTCATTGGAATATGCATATTTCCTGTGTTTAAATAGCTTCCATTGGATCACCTATTCAGAACTTAGTACATACAAATAATTAACTAAAATAAAGATACCCAGAGTTTTATACGCATTAAAAAAAGTAAATAGAATGGTTTCAGCAAATCCAAAATTAAAACACTAAAATGTTCTCTAGACTAGTAACTGTAATAGGCTATGCGATGGTTCTAAGCTTTTCTAAAAGCTAATCTTGTGTATTTACATGAACACGGCGGAGAATCACGTGACTTTAGAGGATATAAATTGACGGATACTTGTCAAAAAAACCTCGATTCAGATAATACTTTCTTTGATATTTTCATTCAGACTGATCAGATTGACATGGGGTTTGAAGCAAATACCACGGTAAAATGACAGCAACATGTCGATCTTTTACGACTTTAGATCAGACAAAGATCAGGCCCTGAGGTTATAAAACTTGAGTTCGTTCTCAAACTCAAAATAAAGCGCATTGAAGTAGCCAATAATTGCGCTTTATTTTGAGTTTGAGACTGTACTCAAGTTTTATAACCTCGGGGCCTGGTTTAAAAGTTCTTGACGAATTGTACGGTTACTCATCATTTACTTTTTAACCAGATCTTTGTCTGAAAGTCACATAAGTTGGGCTTGTTGCTGTTATTTTTCTGGGGTATCTGCTTCAAACCTCATGCAAATCTGACCGATATTAAAGGAAATATCAAACAAAGTCTTACCTGAATTGATGCATATTTTCAATGGTATCCAGCATTGTTGTTGTTTTGAAGTCACGTGATTCACCGCCATGATGATTATTTAAGTTACCAGTATAAATGCTTTGATGCGATTTCTCTTTGTTGAGCATTAAAAATGCTAAATGATACCACATAAATGCTTAGAGATACAACATGACGCTTTCCCTAGCATTTATTCTCTTTCTGAAACCACATCTTAAAACAGCAATGATACAATGGTAAGCTTGTTAAATCATATTTATCATTTGACACTGAAAGCTATTTTTAACTCTTAAAGCGCAAATCACGACTGCAACAGACTACAAACTTTACGACATCCTTTTTTGCGACAAAATTTTTGAAAAAAGGAATGGTGTTTTATGAGAATCGTCTGCCATCGTTATTTTTAAAAAAGCGACAAAATTTGAAATTGACATCTGCTGCAAATTATAGACCGCGCTTTCTGGTTAAATAACATTTTGGTCAATAAACGCGTTAAGCGTTTGCCAAATATACGTGACGCAGTTGTGGGCGTCACTGCATAAAGCTATTAAATATGTGAAAGACAAGTGTTTTATCCGTTTGATTTATTGCATTACTATCGACCCAGAGTGAACTGCATATGATTTATATATTTTAATAGTCAAATAATTTTCTTTCAGATGACGAAGAGTTTTTCTATTGTAATGATAATAATCCAATTCCAAAAGCATGGAGATGTGACTATGTATCAGATTGCTTGTACGGGGAGGATGAAGATGATTGCTATAACAATTGTAAGTATGCTGAAGATATCTTCTACAATAAGATAACAGCAATTGGATATATCATGGATATGCCTGACTCTGTGTCTTGATCCACATCTGACTTAAGGGTAAGGTTGGTGCTTTGAAATGGGTTTCAGCCCTTCAGTAAAATATTCAAGGCGGTACATCTTTTGTGGATCATTCATGTTATTTCTGCCTTGTGTTTGTTATGCTTTCGTTCGTGTCTGTTTATTGATGCATTGTGGTCACCTGCTTGGAAAGGGCTGACCTCTTGGCTCTCGTTTGTGATGTCCAACTGTGAGTTTGTTACTTTCCCATTGGTATCCTGGATCAGGTGTGGTACTTGATTGTATCGATTCTTGATCTTTGCCCTCTTTCTTACTTAAAATTCACTTATTTAGATATATGCTAATTTTTGTTTTAACTTAGACGTGTTTTGAAAAAGGATGGTCATTTTCTGTTCTACTTTCATCATGAGCGGATCCAGGTGATTTTGTCAGGGGGTATTCGTGGCAAGATCTTTTTGAGTCATGCATATATTTCACAGAAGCCGTATGGACATCCATGGGCGAACTCAGAGTGAGGATCTGGGGACAGGGAGTCCAGATCTCCCTGGAAGATCACAAGTGGTTACACATATCCTTAGAAAGACCTGTACAAACCCAAACCTTGGCAAGCAATTGGACCCTCTTGAACGTGGTTCCAGCTGCCCTCTGTGCAGTACGTAAGAAAATAACTTGGCAGGCATGGAACATGGTTGAAGGAGCCACAGAACGTTTCGTAGCTTCAGTATTGCCAGGGACACTATATCACAGTCTGAAAGGAATGCATTCTATAACGTAAGCTTGGTCGTTCAACACTTTGAAGGTGAACGAAGCGCGCTTTGGTTTATTCACTCTAATGCAAAGAGCATACAGTGCTATTCCACAAACACAAGCTATTCTATAAGCGCATTTTAGGTCAACAGTTGACCAGGCAGGACATGTAAGGGGACAATCAACTGTAACTGAACAGCAATTACCATCTATATCAAATTTGGGATGGTCAAAGCAGAAAAATGTTTTGATTCCTAAATGTGTGCTACAGGTAGTTCACAAAACACAGACTGGCTACAGACTACCAAAAAACACGGTCCAAAGTACAAAACATGGTCCAAAGTACAAAACACGGACCAAAGTAAAAAACACGGCTTACGGACCAATATTCACGGACTGATCTGACAAACACAGAAAATGGACTACTTCCGTGACTGAACAATTACGTTACATGGCAAACGTTACGTTGTAACCTCACGTCGTTATAGATACTAGCGTTTCAACCATGAAAGTTCATAGACTTAGCTATGCAACTTAAAATACCGACTCCTGAGCCTGTTATGGTCGGGCGCCAGGAGCGGCTCGCCATACAGCTTGTAGAAAAAAAGAAGGAATGGTGGAAGTTTCGACAATTGGTGGCTCAGTGACACAATAATAGACGCAAACCATGCTGTATTAAGACAGCAGTTTACTCTCGATGAGGGTTTGCAGTAAGTACTTAATGCTGTGAAACCTGAGTTTCAACCTGTATCTGGAAGATTTGTTCAAATAATCAACACCCATCCGAATGATGGAGGATTTCATTGGATATACTTTTCAAATTTTCTTGTCCTTTGGAATCATGGGTTTCATTGTTGAACTTTGACTCTATTAGAGGGTCACTGATGACGCCTAAATGCAAAAACTAGCTAGTCTGACCCAGGAAATATGCACACTCTACTATCAGTTCTTTGGTGCAGTCTTTGCTTCCAAATGATACCCTTTTAAGAACATATTCAATTGTGACGATAGTATCACCAATTTATGATAGTTAAGGAGAAATATATATATTTCAACTGCTACTGAAAGGATAGTTGCAAAGATCATGTGCATCCGCCTACCAAATTTCTTTGTGACACATGAAATGCCCAAAACAGACTATTGGAAATGACTGTGGGGTCTATGTCCCCTGGGTGGGTGGGTGGGTGGGGGTCTTCTGATATTTTCATACATACGTAGGCTCTGATCACTTTTTTGTGGTCACAATTTTGAATTTCAATATTTTTTGGGGGTTTCAGGTTAATTAATATTTTTGGGGATTGAAGATTTAGTGGGTATTATTAGGGGTCATCACAAAATTGGACTATATTTAGGGGTTATTTCTATGCATTTTAGGGTCTTTTATAAGGTCAAGGCACAAAATGGGGATATATTTTGGGGTTGCTAAAATTAAAAAAAAAACTTATGGGGGGGGGGGGGGCTTGAAATTCCTGGGGTTTTTTTTGGGGGGGGGGGTGAACGGTAAATGCTGGCTCTCAGCCTAAGTATGAAGAAAAAATGAGAGTATCCCCAACCAACGCTGGGTTTATGTCATTGCTTATTGGGTGAGCATATTACATGGTATAGATCCCAGTAGTGTAAGCTTTAAAGTGTCTGTCATGCGGAGACATCTTCAACAAGGACTCGAAAATAAGGAAATCACTGGTTTTCCCCATAGAAAACTTTCTTTTGTAAAAAAAAATAGCCTGTGTTAAAATTTACAGGCATTTCAATATTTTGAACATGTCGCATGCCAGAGCACGGCTTCATGTTAACATGTACAGAATCACTTATCACTCAAACTCAACGCCGAATTCGATAGTCAAAAATAATAAAATGCCTGGATTGTAGATCTTAAATGAGATATGAGATACGTAATTCTTTGTTGTATTTTCATTTTTTTCTGCACGGAGATTTTTCCATTACTGGACCAACGTCAAACTATATCCACGGATCATTCCATTAACGGATCATTTACGTCACTGACCTATAACCTACAGACCAACGTCACATACCGCTAACATGCCCATCAAATGCTAACAATCGTCATTCACAGACCATTCCATACACAGAGCATTCCATTCACAGACTATTTACAGACCAATGACACGTATCTATAACCCATGTAACCTACAGACTAATATATAAATATTACATTCCCTGATTGGGTGATAGTCAAAAATATCATCCCAAGGAATGTGATTATCAACCAAGGGGCAGCTGAGGTTGATAATCATATTTCAAGGATGATATTTTCGACTATCACCCAATCAGGGAATGCAATATTTATTTTATTAAACCGAACATTAGATCATTTATTTTCTACCGTCTTAGGCCTACCATGGTGATATGAGGGAAGTTCTAAAGGGAAAATAATGCACAGCCTTTTGTAGATATTTATGAATGAAAATACATCTTTCACAAAAATGTTTCTTTTGAACAGTTTGAATGCTCGAACTGATCATGACGTTCGGTTAAACAAATTACGTCATAAAAAGTCAATGACGTCAAACTTATTACCAAGCAGCTTTATTTAAATGGAGATACTGTCGCAAGATGAGGTTTTGTTGCAAAATATTTTTTTTTGCCAAATCCGCTCAAATTTGTCTTAAAGTGTTCCTCTCGTCCTAACTAAGAAAACGAGTACCCACACTTTATGTTTCTGACCACAAACAACGAAGTTATTTGCAGTTTAAAGTCGCCAAATCATGTGTCATGTCCGCCATTGCTGTTGAACGTCTCCTGGTGTGAACGAACCGTACGTGCATTGGCGGTGCCAATCATTTGACCGCCCTGATATTTTATGATATCAACCACTGCTATAGCAAACACGTGGCAGTAGTTGCTGTAGCAACGGGTGATATTATAAAATAGGAGTCATTTGTCTATGGAAGTTTTGTATGTGAAATTCACGTGAGGTATAATAATTAGAGATTATCTCATGACGTTTTGGTTATTGCCTGAAGCATCAACCTGAGACCCCATTATCAGCCCGAGAGCTTTAGCTCAAGGGCTTATAATTGGCGAGGGTGTGTAGAGGGCGATAACCAAAACCCCATGTTATAATATGTTCATCACATATTCCTTTTCACTATTTCAACGCGTTTGGCGTTAAAAATGCAAGAAAAACAGAGGAGTGGCGTAATTTTTACGTGACATCACGCCACTTGCTTACATCTGAATGCATCAAATTTCATGTCGGGCATGATAACCCCTCTCTGTTCAAAATACATGACTTTCTGTTTTCATCACGGCAGGCTGATAACCAGTTTGCGGGAAAGAGCTTATCGCATATGCAGACTTTGGGTTATCAAGGCAAACGTGTCTTAAATATTTGATAACGTCATATAGAGTAAATATGTCCATCAAATGCTAACAATCACGGACTAAATCTGATTTTTGGTTCATTACAGACCATTAGGATCAAAAAACAATCATCAACCTTATTTACCAATTTTTCTATTGGTCCGTGAGTACGTGACTGTCCGTATTTCGTCAATGGGCTGTGCTACAAGGTACCAAGTTATTGCAAGGAAATAAAAACAAATGTGTTTGTAAAATAATATTACCCAATTGTATGTTTGTTTATTCGGTTGGTTTGATTATTTACGTCCCTGCTATGGCCATGTAGGATTGGTCAATTCACCTAACCATACATTTTTCCTGGAGCAAGCTAGACTTAGCCCCTAATCAGTACTTCATGAACATACTTTAAACTGAAAAAAACCTTCTTGAATAGCTATCGTACAAGCATTTTATTCAAAACACTTTGTTTATCAAAGTTTTAATTGTAAACAATTCAGCTGTGGCTGTTTCAGGTATATATTGAGCAAAACCATTCAGATTGGATAAATAGAAAATACTAGGTGAGTGTCTTTTGATATCAAGTTTACCAGGCAAGGCTTTGAGAATGCTTGTTGACATCGTGAGGCTTGCCGAGCGATTCAACATGCATTCTCAAAGCCAAGCCTGGTAAACTTGACATCAAAAGACGCGAAACTGGTATTCTATTTATCAGTTTACCCATTGTTTTAATCTTAAATCTAGCACTGACGCAACTTTCGATTTTGTGTTAGTTCAGCGCCATTAGCGACGTCATTAAAAAAGAGTTACGTCATCATGACCTGATAATGGCGCATGCTGTGAGATAGACAATGTTTATCGGGCAACGTGCGACAATGCAGTTAATATAAGAGGTAACTGATAAATGTCTATGACAGTTCAATATGCGTAAAATATGTAAAATTGAAATCATAAATATAGATACATCAAACAGACTTAATACAGGATTGGGAGCACAGTGGCTCAGTGGTAGAGTGGTTGACGCGAGACCGAAGGGCCGGGGGTTTGAGCTTCACCGGCTTCACTGCGTTGTGTCCTTGAGCAAGAACATTAATCCTAGCTTAGTACTGGTTCAACCCAGGAAGACCCGTCCCTTTATAACTGAAAGATTGTTGATGGGATGTAAAGAATCAAATCAAACAAAAACAAACAGGATTATCCATAAAATCGCCACATAAAAATTCAATGAATTGCTTTCGTTGAAACAGGTAATTGGTTCAGCCCTGGATTTTTTATATTAGACAAGTACTGATTTATTATGGTTTAAAAACGCTGTTTCTGTAAGCCAACTTATAGTAAATAGAAAGAATTGAGGCGCTTTTACCCAATTGATGATGTTTATCTTTGCAAACAGGTGTAGCTTTATATTATACACATCATAAAAATGATATGCTTGATCAAAGAGGTGGGAGAGGTTGACAAAACGCTCCAAAAAGCTCCAAGAAGTATTATCATAAAACTCATTAGGCAATTATTTTGTACAAATATATAACTTAATCATTTACATTTGGGTGTAAACAGTATGTTGTTGTGATGCACCTCAATGAACAGGTCAGACTGATCAAACTGTACACTTTTGACATTCTACATTGACCACATGTTAAAATGTGGTAAAATTGAATATTTTTGAAATAAATATTTTACCTATTGTTTGGTAAAAAATAATGTTATCCTATAATCTATAAATAAGCATCGTCTACTTGGAACAGAAGCATATCCACTTAAGCAAATAAAACATGTCCATATCCATAAGTTGTAGTTTTAACCCTTTACTTTTGGGATAACTGTATTAAAAAAATTCATTATGGAAGGTATATCATTGGATACACATAATTACATGAACTATCATGTATTTGAAGCCATTATGGAAAATGGAGCATTTGCATTTTATGAGAAAAGGCTCTATTTTTCAAATATTTACAAAAGTATTCAAAACTTTACTTCAATGTTTCTTGATTTTTTTCAATAATGTCTAAAAAAGAAAATGATGCCATGATCTAATTATAGCACATGCAGTAAAGGGTTAATCTGATTTAGCTCATCATCACTAATTTTAACCAGTAACGTTTCACTGTTAAACCTATCATCTTCTATCCCCTTCATTATTATTATCTTTAACATACAATTCCTACAGCGCATCTGCCTAGAATATAGCAGGATAAAAGGATAAATAGGTTGATGACGCATGGATTAGGGTTTTCCCATTTAGTATAATACTTACTGAAATGGAAATTTTCCAACGCTTGAAACTTGCAATATTTACTGTGAGTGACATCAGCATATTTACAAGATGTTCTGTTTCGTCCTATATTACTCAAGACTGTTGATTATATAGAATTCAAACATAGCTTTTTATAAACTAATGGATTAAACCTTCTTGATTGGTGCAGCTACAGGACAAGCTAGAATATTGGAATTTGGTATATAATAACTTCAACTATTATGCTTTTCAGGGAGTGAATAAATTAGGCATTTGTAGAACGTCTCCCTGCCCTTTACTATAGTGTAGATTTTATTTTCTTGTCCTTTGGGATCATGTGTTTTATGTGAACTTCGAAACAATTAGAGGGTCACTGATGAAGTCTAATTGGCAGAAACAAGCTAGTCTGGCCCAGGAAATATGTACACTCTAGTGTCAGTTCTTTGGTGCAGTCTGTGCTTCCAAAGGATACCCTTTTAAGAACATATTTGAGCAGACTGATCTGTGGCCTTGTATTTCCCATGTTACTAAGCCAGTTGTTCTCGTTACGGGGCCCTATACAGGATGGGCGGCAATCAAAACGTTATTATATGTACCATCGACGAATGTAGTTCAAAATCGTCAGAAACAGAGCCAGTTGGGCGACAAATGGCAATCAAACTCAAAGTTTCAGATTCTACTGATTTTTATTCCGCATACATCGACTGTTAAGAGGGTCTTCGATTGCTGACTACCCGGTGTGGGCCTACACTTATGTAAATCACGACCAAGAATCACGTGACTTCAAAACGACAACCATTGCGAATACCATTGAAAAAAACGTCGATTCAGGTAATTTGTTTTAATAATTCCGTTAATTTGGGTCAAATTTGCATGGAGTTTAAAGCAGAATCCCTAGAGAAATGACAACAACAAGGCCATTGCATGCGACGTTCGGATTAAGATCTGGTTAAAAAAATATTAACAAGCAACTGATAAATTCGATTGCTCATCAATAACTTTTTAAACCAGATCTTTGTCTGAAAGTCGCTAAAGATGGACATGTTTATTTCATTTTTCCAGGGCATCTGCATCAAACCCAATACCAATCTGATTAGTATTAACGGAAATATGAAAGAAAACCTTACTTGAATCGAGGGTTTTTTACAAGTTTTCATCATTTTTAATCCTCTAAAATGTTTTCACAGATTGCACGTTTGGTGAAAATCAGAGGAAGTGCAACTATACCAATGCGTGCTACAATCATCCAGATTGGCTATGTGATACTTATGATGACTGTGGCGATGGCTCTGACGAATACCCAAATCAAGCTTGCCGTACGTATTTATAAAGCTTTTTTACACTTGGTATTATTGAATTCATTAAACAAGTTGAGAAAAGATAAATGCAAGAATTACCAACTATTTATTACATTTACGCAACCAGTTTAATTTAGTAATTTCATGAATGACATATGTGAGATTATGTTACATTTATCATGTGCCACTAAAACTACTAAATATGACAAAACACTAGTGTATTATCGATTAAAAGACCTGTATTCCTGTCCAATATATACAGGTTATCATATGGCCAAGGTGTGCCTCAAGGTCGATTGGCACTGGAGTAGCCATATCAGCCCGAGGACCTATATGGCTACCCGGTGTCCATATGACCTAGAGGCACACCTCGGCCATATTATAACCTTTTTATTAAATCCAGGAAAATTCATTTAACTTCTCTATAATCTCTGTTGCGCTGGTGAGACAGTGAGACCGAAAATCTGACGTAATATAAATTACAACAACTTAGAGGTGACAAAGATCAATGACGTCATAAGATAAATATTGTTTACATTGTCATTGACGATGAGACATCTCAACAGACTTTTGTCAATAAACCAATCAGAGGCAGCCTTAAAATAAGCATTCATGCATATCTAGATTGTGGTATACCTTTATTCGTACACTGTTATTCATAGAAAATCAACTTTTTCGAAAATATTGTATTTGAAGTGCTGACAGGAACTTAAAACGATCCCTGGTAACGATCGATCATCCGATCAGCTTGACACCTGTGCACTTTACCAGCAAGTACGAAAGCTTTCTTAGAGCTGATACGAAACTGAACAACAATTCCCTTTTGGACTTTTTCACAATTTTAACAAAGTTTACGTTTCACTTGAAAAATTTGTAGTTAGAAGTATGTATGTAGATCTGGATAGGCTACTTTTAATTTTCGATTAGCATATCCTATCATCTTGGTATTTTTTTTAAAAAAGTTATAGTTTCTACCTACCGTCTTTCAAAACACGAAAAATGGCAGAAAATCCACTGAAAAGAACAAAAAAAACCCCGCGTGAAATGACCAAGATTGCGACGTTGCAACCTTTTCCCAGTTTTATGGTTGCACTCTGTGAATTTGTTATTTTATTATGAATGTTTAGTTTGACTGCACGAAGTGCAAAGAACTATTGTAATCTCCATGGTTGTATTAATTCCAAAACTGTTCAGTTCCCATCACACTGCGTTAAAGTTTTCTAGATGTTCATATCTTAAAAATCACTTGTCAGTACATATTCAAAAGATACGATTTTTAACTTAAAGTTTTCTAGAAAACCGTATTTGAAAACCATTTGTTAGAAAGCATTCATACTTGTACCATAGATACCTTGTAGGGTAAGCTTTCATTCACATTGGACTATAGGATCCTTGCCGTGGATGGGGCTAGAGGTCAAAATCTAGTACATATTCAAAAGATAGGATTTTTGTGTTATAATTTTCTTGAAGTCAAAATTTTGACAACCACTTGTCAGAAAGCATTCATACTTCCACCATAAATACCCTGTTGGGTCAGCTTTCATTCCTTGACATCAGACTCTAGTGTCCATGCTGATGGGTGGGGGAGGGGTAAAGGCTACTGGTCAAAATCTAGTACATATCCAATAGATAGGATTTTTACTTTGAAGTTTTCTAGAAGTTCATATCTTGACAACCACTTGTAATAATGTATTCATACTTGCACCATAGATTCCTTGAAATGCTAGCTTTCATTCAACTACATCGGACCCCTATTTGTGGTGTATATTTGTTGACCATTAACTATGTTTATACAGTACAATATTTATTGAGAAGCATCCTATACATGCAATATCTAGGATTGTCACACTTTTTTTTCAATTAAAAGGTTGCAGTGGAGCTACGCTGTCATGTGACAGCTCTTAAAATTACAGTCAGCCATGGCCGGCCATATATATAATGTTTGTTCTAGTCATACATCAAATTCAGATTTTGACCAAGCCTTTATGCCCAGCTTGTGGTATTTTTTATTTGGTACCGAACAACGAGTGGGGAACCATATAGCATAGACTGGTTTTCGAATGTTTCTTTTCTGTAGGGGCAGACTTGATTTAGCTGTTACCTTTACTCCTTCCACTTTGAGCAGGCAGAACACATATCAAGTGCACATGAACACCTGTGCTGGCGTATACCCGAGTAGTCCATCTTTCGAGAAGGTGTAAACAGAACAGTCACGTGACCTGTTCCAAAACAAGATGGCGGAGCACTGCCTACACTGTATTGGGATATGTTTCTGCCTTTCCCGATAGGTTCTGATAATTATTCATATTGAAAAAGTATGGTCATTAGTAAATAGGATGGAAAACACATGTACAAGAGGTGTTTCATGTTTATTTGAACAAATTTGAAAATGCCGTTACTCATTTATCTCTCGTTATTTTGTGCAATAATTGATCCCCATGGGTTAGACTGATCTCCAGAAATACGCAATCAATTAGAAAATAGTTCTTAATTTTTATTTTCTGATTTGAAACAGTCTCTGAAGACGAGTAGTCAAATTTTAAGCGTTTGAAAATGCTGTCTGAAACGAAATGTACTAAATCTTTCTCGAACAATTTCTCTAAAAGATATGAAGTTTTTCTCTTGGAACCTTTTTATAAATTGTACATAGATACTTACAGTATGTTCTGTTAGAAAATAAAGCATTCCAGTTGGATATTTACTTTTTGGAAACGACTTGAACATCAAATTTTAGGGTTTACAGTTTCCATAGCAACACTAAATTGTATGCAAAATACTCAAATGAAATATTTGGTGATCAGTTTTATCGGTAATAGATACTTAAATTATCTAATAAATTGAGTCGGCTGTGACTTTTGAGAATTTGCTTTTCAATCTTCTTCCAAGACACATTTTATACATGAGATACCCATTTGGGTGCTTGTATGGAAAACTTATTAAGCCAAGTTTCCAAGCAAATACAGACACGCATAGGCTGTTTCTCATTTTAATAATAGACTGAGTGTGCCTCTTAACTTAAAAGAAAATTTCACACTTAAATACGTATTTTCTTAGAAGATAACCCCGTTTAGCTCTTAAAATCAGTTAAAAGGGGATGGGGATGTACTTAGGGCCACCATGTTATGGCTATGCTTTAAATTGCCATCTTGTCTATTTGTCAATACCAGGGACACGTTCGTTATGCATGAAAAAACACAATTTGTTGGTTTTGTTTAAATGCAACCGCAAAAAGGGAAATTCAAATCTGTTCAAATAAACATGAAACAGGTCTCGTATTTTGTCATTCTTTCTTCTTTTTCTTGGCAATCGGATTGAATTTTTCACAATTCATGCAGTAATCGCTTGGTTAACTACAGAGAACTCCAAAGTGCCCAGTTTTGTTTGTTTTAGATGGCTGTTATGGCGTACTTCGCGCACTCTAAGATTGATATATCAAGTCTACCCTATGTGTGCCTATTGTGCGAAACAAACTAGAGCGAATCAGCAAAATCTGTTAGCGTAACAGTTGAGCGTAAGATATTGACAGTAAGACGATGTCAAGTTAACACGTCCTTAATTGGCAAAGCTCTTCAGCGGGACATACTAATGTGATTTTCATCCACCATTCACGGAATCCATTTGAAATCAGGCACTGTCTTATGGCGGTCATGACAAACAGGGTTTTATGCCCTAAAACATGTCAGGGTTTTATGCCCTCAAACAAAGGCATGTAGTAATCACACTGACTGTCTTTAATGTACTAAGTGTTTGGGTGTTCACATCAGGTTGGAGCATATCTCCAATAACTTTTGAGGTAGTAATGTCGAAATTGGTTTGTTACTACATCTTGGGGTCGCGGAGTGTCGCATTTTCTACTTTTCTAGAAAAAAAAGGTTCTAAGAGCATAAATTCTATATTGTTTGTAGACGCTTCTTGGGATACGGAGTGTCGTATACAGATTATGGGCCACTGTAACCTTAATATCTGACCTCAGTTTTAGAAAAAACATATTGTAAAAATTGGTTATCCAGTGTGTCTAATTACTTTCCATACACACGCGCGTCATAAATTGTCATTCTTTAGCTGGGTGCTTAAGATCATGCTACATAAAAAGAGTGGACCTGTACTCACTAGAGCAATTGTTAAATGGTATAAAAGTCACAGCTCAGACGTTAATAATCAGAGCTTAGTACAAATGTATATGGATAATCTTGAAAAAGTCAAAATGGAAGCATGCAGTGTGTAAAAATAATACAATGATAGGGCTAAACGACCGCCAGCTTTTTTGAAAAGCTAATACTTATTCCTGAAATAAAAGTCATTTTTCCAATTCACTGTTTGTTAAAGTATCCGTTTAGGGGTTTCCCGCAACATCATTGTGAGTCCAGCGGAGCTAAAGTTGTAAGATTTGGCCTGAGTCGATATGAGATATATACTCTGGCTATTGGGTCAATGTAAACAGTGTGGTCCCAGATCAAACTGCTCCTACAGGAACAGACTGATATAAATCTACACTGTTGAAGAGTCTTCTTGCAAGTTTCAGCAGACGACAAAAGCATACAACTTTTTATGATATGCGCTTTTAGATTTATAAATCTGAGTTCAGTGTATACACGTGAGCTTCATTTTTGCGCGGCTCAAACAACCTTTTAACTCTTTAACATATAAATTAAACCTGATTTTCCTTCTCAAACAGGTGAAATAGCGGAACCATGCCCAGATATGAATATTGATTTAAAAGTTACCGCTTTTACAGTGACCCAAATGTTTTATTATATAATACATGTAGCAACCCTGCGCATTTTATCATCTAAGCCTTCGTTGCTCGACAATGTTGCATTCTGCTGGCGTATTTATTGATGAAGAATCTACAACTATAAACACGAACGCACACCAATTCACAGATTCTTCAGTTGCTTGTTGTAAATGAGAGACACATCTCTCTGGTTCAAGAGATTGACTGTTTGTTGCAACCAGATGCAACGGGGGAGAGGATGTTACATGTAATACACAGATAGGCGGCAACCAAAAACCCTCATTAGAATCGACAAAGGCGGATTAAATAGTGCTAGAAACAGGGTTTTTGATTGCCATTTGTCGCCCAACTGGCGACAAATGGCAATAAAAAACACAATTTTAACTAGTTTTGATCTACATTCATGGATACATTTCCACGTTTTCGTTTGCCGCCTATCCAGTGCGGTTAAGTATCATTTATATTGATAAGTCGAAATACAAAATTAGTGGCATTATTACAAGTTGTATTACAAAATGCTTAAAACATACATAGACGATTTACAGGTTTATATATAAAACGCCATCGTTTCCAGAACCCCCAAAAAGGAACCCTTCTATTTCATGGAGTCCAAGTCAATATCAGGTGTGACCACCACATAATCTTCACATGCAGCAACACTTGCACAACACCCGTCGGGCATACTGGAGACGAAACGTTAAGGTCACACCCAGGTATTGGCATTGACTCCATGTATTTGATATGTAAAATAAAGAAATACTTTAAAATGAAAGGATTCCCTTATTTTGGCTGCGTACATTTCAAACTAGCCAAGTGGTAAAGTAGGAATGCAGCTTGCTCATTATTTCTTTATTTTTACAGCTGGATATCTTGGGTCAATGTATTGGAAAAAGCGGTCAGGTACGTCACGTTTTAAAAGCTATTTTTTGTGGAAATATTTATTAGTTAGGGTGCTTTGCTAGATATAATAGGTCTGGCCTCAGGTCATAAAACTTGAGTACAGTCTCAGACTCAAAAAAAAAAGCGCAATGATTGGCTGCTTGCAGACACGTGTCTGCAAGCAGCCAATCATTGCGCTTTATTTTAAAAAAAGGTGGTCAGGTATGTCATGTTTTAACACGATAAAGTATAACTTTACTGTATTGAAAGTGAAAGCTATTGGTCATGGACATTTTTAATGAATTGTTCACACAAACTGAGAAATATTACCTGAAAAATGACCATATTTTTAAATTCAAATCTCATTGAAACGTTGAGATAACTAAGATGCAAAGAAAAGCTATATCTTTCTCATTAAAACGTGCAGATATTAGATATGTAAAGAAAAGCTATATCTTTATCATTGAAATGTGCAGATAATTAGGATCTCAAGAAAAGCTATATCTTTCTCATTGAAACGTGCAGATAGACACGGTGTAAAGAAAATCTACATCTGTCTCACTGAAACGTGCAGATAATTAAGGGGTAAAAAAACTATATCTTTCTCGTTAAAATGTGCAGATAGTTTAGATGTTAAGAAATTGCAAGGGAGGTAATATTACCGTCACAAACTGTCTGACTTGTAATGTATTCAAACCTTGGGATTAATTGCACTTTATTCGTATAACTTTAGATTGATGAGAATTAGCCAATGAAGAATAAAATCCTATTTAGGTCCTTGCATATGTGCAGAGTGTATTTTCTACTGCCAAATGCACTTTGCGATGAATGGTGAGATTCAAAATTGACTTACTACCCATGATAGCCTTGTGTCTGCCAAGAAGGATTATTTGTAACTATCGTGTAGGAGCTTGGGTCTTTGATACAATGTATGCAACGTTTCATTTCTTACGCAGTATATACCATGTGACTGTAATATATATACATGTTTTACAATATATTGCATGTATCTTTGCACCCTTATATTTGATATAATATACAATAAATTGCAACTAAAAAACTTTGGTAAAACCTAAAAGAAAAACATAAAGCACCTACAAAGGTGTAGACAAACATGTTATTTACCCAATCTGACCATCCCCTTGACATTCTCTGTCTGAACGACAAAACAAGTCTTCATCCTTCATCAAAATTATGTTCTATTTAGTCTGCACAGAAGGTCTATAGAGTAAAAACGTCCAACAAACATATATTATTACAATATTGCAAAATTAGTAGAGTTTTGTTTTAGTATTGGGTGTAACTATTTATGCCACCCTTACCAATTTAAGCTCAAAATATCTCGTGATGTGTAAGGTCTACACTGATGTAAGTGGTATGAAATAGTTATGCTATATATGTTCACCTCGGCGTAGGATAATCCATGAGTTTACACGTACAAGCAGACAACCCATGGATTAAGTATAACGTAGCTATGCTGCAGCATTGTACTGATGAAGTTTATCAAAGCAGTGTCCCTAGATATATGTGCATAGGTACTTTCACAAAAAGTGAAGACCTAGATGAAATGCCGCATTATGCGGCATTTCATCAGGGATTCAATAAATGCTACGATAATAACAATCTTTAGGAATAGGAATTCATTAATATGGAAACAACTAACCTTGAATTATATAACGAACACGCTCATTCATAATGCATTTATAGGTATAAGTACAATATATCTGTTTAAAAGAGTTGACAAACATGCTTATTTGCTATGCACAGACTGGAGATTGAACCCAGCTCGCCTGTTCTAAAATCAGACACTCAACCTCATTGCTATAAAGGCCTATTAGTACAAAAAGGCCATATACGTGTTGATGTACTTAGCTCTACTACCCTTCTGTTACAGGAACTTCAGTAACAAAACGAGAGAAGCACCGTGAGCACAAGAATGAAGGCTCAAAGAAAAGGCAATATATGTCCGCAGTTGGCTCAACAGGTGGCTCAACTGGCATGGGACAATATGGTCCCCCTGGTAGCCAGAGTGGATCCCCATCTGGATATTATGGATCTAGTAGTACAGGAACCGCACAAGCATATGGAACAGGAACTGGAGCTGGAATGGGAAGTTCAGCGGGTTATACATCAGGAATGGGTGGATCAGGAATGAGTGGACATGCAGGAACAGGTATGGGTGGATATGCAGGAACAGGAATGAGTGGATATGCACCATTAACCCAGGAGCAAATAATTCAGAATGCAATTGGTAAGTGCTGAATAATAGATACACATCAGAGTCTTTATATTTATAGGAATCCAGCAAATTCTGAAACCTGGCATCGACGTTGTACCTGTGAGCAACAGCAAAGCCAGGCACTAACATAGAGAGTGTTTTTGAAATTGCAAGCAGAGGCCACTAAATTTTTAGGGCCCTATTCTTTTTGGCTTGTCCGTCTGGCCATCTGTCTGTCCCTTTGTCCATGGTCACTCTAACTCCGCCATTTTTAATTGGATTTCCTCTAAGTTTCATATATGGATTGCTTCTAACAAACTCTCGTTTAAGTTTGATTATCGGTTTTGTCCAAAGATCGATAACCAAAATGGCCAACAAAATGCCCGCCTTCTGTGTGTAAGCAGTTGTGGTCACTCTAACTCAGTCATTTTTAATCGGATTTCTTCCAAGTTTCATATATGGATTGCTTCCAACAAACTCTCGTTCAAGTTTGATTATCAGTTTTGTCCAAAAATTGATAACCAAAATGGCCGACAAAATGCCCGCCTCCTGTGTGTACGCAGTCGTGGTCACTCTAACTCAGTCATTTTTAATCTGTTTTCTTCAAAATTTCATATATGGATTGCTTCTAACACATTCTTTTTTGTTTGATAATGGTCTTTGTCCGACAAGCGATAACCAAGCCGCTAAAAAATGGCTGCCGCCTATGTGTATGCTGTCTTGGTCACTCTTCTTTTTAATCAGATTTTTTTTCCATATTTCATGTATGGATTGCTCCATCAAATTCCCATTCAAGTTTGAATATGTGTTTTGTTTGATGAAAAATAACTAAGATGGCCGACAAAATGGTCGCCGCCATTCAGTTTGCACTTTTGAAGGAGTCGTGGTCACTCTAACTCAGTCATTTTTATTGGATTTCTTCCAAATTTCAAATATGGATTGGCTTTTTCCGACTCTCATTCAAGTTTGAATATGGGTTTAGTCCGACTAATGATAACCAAGAATGCCGACAAAATTGTGGCTGCCTATCATTTTACACTTGTGTATGCTGTCGTGGTCACTCTAACTCAGTCATATTAAAACAGATTTCTTTCAAATTAAACATATAGATTGTGTTTTACTGACTCTCATTCAAGTTTGAACATGTTTTTTGTTTGACAAACCATTACTAAGATGGTCGACAAAATGGCCACCACCTATCAGTTTGCTCTTGTGGACACTGTACCTTATTTATTTATTACCTGATTTCTTCCATATTTTATATATAGATTATTTTTATCAAGCTCTCAGCCAAGTTAGAATATGGGATTTGTCGGAAAACCAAGATGGCCGCTAAAATGGCCAGCCAGCACCTGTCAGTTTGCACTTGAGGACACTCTAACTTTGTCACTTTTCACCCGATTTCTTCCAAATTCTATATACCAATAACGTTAGTCATACTCTCGTTCAAGTTAAAATATGGGTTTTGTCAGACAAATGATAATCAAGATGACCGAGAAAATGGCCGCCACCTATCAATTTGCATATGTGATCAATATACCATAGTCATTTATTACTTGATTGCTGTCAAATATCATACTTAAAATACTTAAATCAACCTTTTGCCCAAGTTCCAATATTGGCTGTGTCTGATAACCAAATTGAATATGGCCCCCAAAAAGGGTTGTCATGTGTCTAATTTGGTCATTTGTCACCCACTTTCTTACAAATTGCACTAGTGTAGGATCAGATATATCATATTTCCATAAGCAAACAGAGATGCATCAAGACACATAGATGTTTGGTTTACATGAAAGACCCTAACTTATCCTTGCATCGTCTCATAGAACATAAAAATGAAAATATAAAAGGAGATAAAGCAAAGATAAGGACTCAACAGTACATAAAATTGAATACCAGAGTTTGTTCCTACAACCTGGTCTAAACTGGGCTACAGGGGTATATAGAATGAAAACGAACTCAAACAAGTTTCCAGGAGTTAGAAAGTTTGAAACTTCTGCAATATCACCCTGAAGAGAGCTAAAATATCATGAAGAGTATGAAACTAGCATGGGCTGCATGAAATTGACATGAGTTGCTGTTTCAACTCCCCACAGGTAAATTATAAAGCGTTTAAAGAATGTTTAACAACGTTTGTGTTTCGTTGTGTTTGTTCATTTTTCTTTTTTTGATTAACATAATGTTGAAATGTGTTATGATTAAATTTTACATTCCACATGCTGATGTTACAAAGATGCATAACAATAGGACTATACTATTTTTCATAGAAACAGCTAAATATATGTAAATATATAACAGCAGTTTGGAGCATTTAATGATCACACTGGTAAATGTTTACGTCGATTTGGTGGTATTTACGCGTATTGCCGGTACTTTATAGACCAGAAGTGGTAGATATTGGTGTTAATACTATGTAGAAAAAACATGCCATATGCCTAAAGGACTATAGAATAAGATCATTTTTAAGTATTCGGCATGCAGATGGCGATTTGTGTAAGCATCTAGGAATAGATCCGCTCGGTACTCGAATCTATTCCTAAATGCTTACATAAATCGCCATGCACATACTGAATACTCAAAAATGATCTAATTCTATAGTCCTTTAGGCATATGGCATGTTTTTCTACATAGTATTTACACCAATATCTACCACCTCCGGTCTATGAAGTACCGGCAATACGCGTAGATACCACCAAATCAACGTATACATTTACCAGTGTTATAATATATACCTGTATAAAATACCTATTACCTGGATTAGTTCATAATTTTGGCTTGTAACTATTTTCGCCTATCTTTGAACCAATGTACAGAAAATTTATATACGTTTCAAAATACAAACTACTACATACATATTTTACTAACAGTTGCTAAAACTTGTGAGAAAATCCTTAGTTTGAACATGACATCAACAACAAAAGTGAAAGTAAAATTGTATTGTTTTCATAGTTGGAAAAAAGACATATAACAAAACAGTTAATGATTCAATTTTTGTAGACATAAGGATTTAACTACCCTTAAAGGTAATATTCACCTCGGCCCTACGGCTTTTATTAATATCACTTATTCGGCTAGATAAATCCTCATGTAAAGGTCTTTGAAGTCAATAATTGAATAATAGCAGCTGCATGTGATAGGCACCCCTGACAAATAGAAAATGTTTATTTATAGATTATATAATATATTGTATTGTGTTTCTAGTTGAATCATTTTATTTTCTTTTCTTGCAGGAAGAGTCATGGAAAGTAAGTATTACTGCTTTTTCAGGTTAATAATTATATATTTTAAAGATAACCTACCTAGAGTTATGGGTTTAGTGTATTTAATAAGAGGATATAACATTCTTTTCCGTATATTAACGTTTGCCAAGCCCTCGTGTGAGAATGTGTTGCAGCCCTCACCGTGTTATTACACCAGGACAATGGTCATATGAGGCTAAGCTGATATGCCACAGAATCAGAACACTGTTTTACGTGGAGATTGCTCACTTGGTAGCAACAAACGGCACTCATAATAGCATTGAGCTTGAAGTTCTGTCCTTACATTACTGTTATAGCCTCAAAATAATCATCGGCTGGCCAGTAAATTTAAATTTTAATGGCTTTTTGTCGGTGAACTGAAAATGTCCATACACTAAATGGTGCTTAGTAGAGTTTGTAATTTTCAAGGGGCCCATAAAAAACTATGGAGTTGTTATTTGATTTGGTTAGATTCTTTACGTCCCATTCAACAGCTACAGTCATGTTGACACGGTCAGTTTCCGCAACCACATTTTTTTCCTAGGAAAGGCTACCCAAGCAGTTAACCAGTATGTCCTGCACACACTTTTGCTTGAAACTGACAACAACTCCTCTTAAACTAGCAGATGGGATGAGGATGACCATAGAAGTAATTTCATGACCAACCTCCACAGAACTATTGGACTGGGCCATGATCGAACTCAAGACCCAGGATCTGCAGTCTGACACATATCTGCAACCAGATACATTACCGGATCAGCTACACAGCCCCTGTAACCTAGGGCTCTGTGATTGTCAAGGGGAGGAATATTT
Organism: Loripinus fragilis; assembly: GCA_964019695.1. NCBI lineage: Eukaryota > Metazoa > Mollusca > Bivalvia > Lucinida > Lucinidae > Loripinus > Loripinus fragilis. The sequence goes on from OZ026518.1 coordinate 36,618,089, forward strand.
CCCCTTTACGCATGAGAAGGAACTCAGAAACTTCTTAAACAAGGCTATCAGTATCATTAACTTCACGAAACCTTTTCTAAATTTTATAGCAGATACTATAATTTATATATATAAGTGAATTTGATCAGGAAATACCACAATAACAAACTGTTCACAATTTTACGCTGAAACAGTTTGGTTATCTTAACCTGTGCACAAGGGCCTACTCTACTTGTACACGAACAATATTGCTGCCTACAGTGTTACATTTGCGGTTCAATAAAGCCGGAAAGGCCTGCTCTGGAGACTGTGATGCCAAAATTGTATGCATATTTAAATTGCATGTCTTTTCAGTTATCTCTAATGCTGCTTGGAATATGACAACGATGGGGCAACAAGGAAGTGCAGCAATGTCTGGTGGTAAGCTATCCTTTGATCTATATGGGCCAGTGCACGTATGATAACAACATTGCGTACATAATGACAAAATTATAACTTTTTGACGCCAGTAATGCAATTTCAAAGTGATCGTTAGGTCATATGATGTAAAGTATATAACATTTGTGCTCTTGTTTGATTGAATTTATTAACTTTATTGCGAAAAAGTGATAAAATGCTTGACAAGCCTCTCATTTTATCTTTTTCCCTTATTGAATAAGTTCAATAAAACATTGGCACTCATGTAAGATCCTCTTAATTAGCAGACTCTCGGCCATTTGTGACTGTTTCAAAGAAAGCAAGTGAAGGAGAGAATAACCTGAAGTGTTATTCTCTGTGTACATGCCCTGATGAAAAACGGACAACGTCCATGAAAACTTATTTTAACGTCTAACGCTTTTTATCTGAGTGGATAACGTCAACCTTTGCGATAATACAGTCAAAAATAGTTTGAAGTCATTTATCACGCCAGATATTGTTCTTTTTTTATGTTTTGTAACGCTTCAATTAGTGATGAAGCTGCAGATATGCATTAGAATGGGGATGACCGTATTCACAATTTTCATTAGGGGAGGTATCTCGTCGGATATACGGTCAGTATTTACGTTTTACTGCTCCGCTAACGCTTTGTAGTAAAACTAAATTTCTGACCGTATATCCAACTTACAGATATACTAAAACCAACTGTTAAATGGTCACCTTACATTGTTACTCTAGTTCAGAAAGTGAAACGTAGGGTATACAAAATTGATGTTTTTTTAAGTGAAGCAATACTTTGCCGAGACTCTGAAAGTTATTTCATTTAAAATTGACGTGTACTTCTTGCACAGACAAAGTAAGAGAAAAGTTACCCTCACTTCAAAAAGTCACACTTTTTCTACGATATAAACCATAACACAAATTACGTTTTTGTTTGTTTGAAGATGTTACTGGCTAGCGTGATATAAGAAGAATAAACCTCAAAAGTTTTGATTCCATCGGACTCGTTGTTTAGCTACTCAACAACATAAGACAACACTTTTAGCAGGTTTATCATTTGAATTCAGCTTTAAGCTTGCAATTTACATAGAGACTTTGCACTGCTCTGTATGCTTTATTATCAGCGATACGGCATTGAAATTTTCAGCGATTATTCATTATCACCAGACGTCACCATCTGTTTTTGAAAACTAAAAAAATGGAAATATAATGCTACCAAATCGATTTTTAAACTCTAACATTGAAACCGGAAGTGTACAGTAGTCGTAAAACAATAATCACCAAAAATAGACTAATCAAGTTCTACTGTGTTTGGCCTACAGTGTTCAAATAAATTAAGTGCATTTTACAATTTTACCAGGAAATACTGGTGAATTTCAAAAATCTCAAAATTTATGGAAAAATGCAACATTTTAGAAATGCGTAAAAAATCTACCATGAGCAAAATTTCAATTGTTTGGTGTTTTTCAAGTCGGACAGACCAGTTTGTAACAATCTAAACGTCAAATTTATAAAAACTACTCTCAACACCATTTTTTCCTAAAAAATACGATTTTTGCATTTTTAACCCAAAAAAATTTGAAGTAAAAGAAAACTGTTAAAAAACACTGTTAAACGTTTGCCCATTAAAATACAAATATATAAACATAAAATCATTTCAATTTTATTAGCGTTTGGTCAGAAATAATGAGTTTGAAAAGTGACCAATTAGGACTTGGTTTTAGTATAATTGACCAAAGCTAGTCTAACGAATCCTTCTCTGTAAGTGACCATGCTAACTTGAGTCACTCTTAGATTAGACACGCTGAGGATATTTCTCTTATTAAATCACACATAACTGGTGTGGCTAAAATTAATAGATTTACGGATTCGATATTTGAGTTGTTTGACAGGACACACTTGTACAAGTATAACCCCATGGTATAACCGGCAAACACAGTTTTTAGTGCACGGACTAGGTCTCACGGGATTTATTTAAAGAAAGCTAACGGCTATAATATTTTGGTTTGGGGATGTATGGTGAGGCTGAAAGTGTTGTTGGCAACCCGGAAATAGTCACAGACACTAGTTATGCCGTCATCAATATGATGCCTGTCAAAAGCTTAATTTAAGGAAAAATCATCATTATTGTAAGCATAGGAGATTTCGTTGTCGTTTCTATGTCCGTTAAAAACTTGATGTTGCATAAAAGACACAACATAACAGTACAGAGTACACACATGATACATTTGTGTACATTTTAATGCATTTTATTATTGAAATAACCTTGACATTTGTCTCGTAAACGCTTGGAGTGTTGCAAATCATGAGTTGGACAGTGCCATTCTTGGGAACTACATACGAGGGCTGTTCAAATATGAATGCAAGTAGCTTCATATTAACTTTCTTTACATATATGCTACGACAAAATGTCACACTTTTCTGGAAATAACTATCTGTCGCCTTTAAAATGACACCAAACATAAAGAGACGCTCACTATATTTCTCGAGTTAATGACCTTTATATAATGGCCATTCCTGTATACTAAAGTTTTTCTCAAGCAAATTGCAATGTACGTTTTGGTACATGTGCGGATATAGTGTCATATCTTTGTAAGTTTTAGACAAAATACACCAATTTTTCGATGCAAGTTTAAGTAACAATCTTGAAGTTGCTTGCAGGAAAAAGTTCACATAATCCTGTTACAATCTCGAGTAAGCAGGCACGTTTGTGACGTCATTAAGTGTATGATAAACGTCATTTTGAGTTATCTACTGGCGATGTAATAATAAAAATCGCTGTGTCGATTTCTTTGCGTTTTGCTGAAAACATGCTAAATATGTCATAAGGGAGTTTTCAAAACGCGCCTTCCTCTATTTACAGAGTAATCACATTTTATATCATTTTCAAGCATTTATCTGCTTCTTAATAACGTGTTTACATTAATTAAAATATGTTCAATCTGTCTAGTCCTCAAGACAAGGTGAGTAATTTTGTTGTAAATATTGCCTATAGTGACCAAACTTAAAGTTTACGTTCAAATTTAGAATAAAGCCACGATGAAAAACAAGTATAAATTCTATAACCGCTTCACTTAAGGCAATATTGACTTAATAAAAATGCTTTTCATCGTATAAAAATTACCCACTATCCATCAATAATTTGTAGCAACAACTCAGTATGGGCGATCAACATGTTGTCTTTGATTTAAAACTAGTTTAAATGTTGTTTTCGTGCATTTTGTTAGAGATAAGTTTAACTGAAAACTGAAAGGTTGCGTTTTGTTTACAATATTTGCAAACATAAGGAGACTTTAGTGAAAACGATTCGTTGTAACTTAACAAAAGCATGTTGGATTTTCGCGACTTTCACAGAATCATTATATAAAAATATGGGGATACTTACTTAAAATACAAGAAATTTGTCCTGTTTATCGAAGAGTTATAAGCTCGTCTATATCACTGGTATATGTTCGAGGCTTGAGGTTGTTAGTATGCTAACTTGATCCTCATTTGAAGGGATATAGCTCGGTAAGTATACTGTATTTTCTTTAGATATGGTGCCAGTATAAAAATGACATAATGTCCTTTATAGAAACGTTTACCATTTTGTTGTAGCATATATGTGAAGAAAGTTAGGAAGCTACCTTGCATTCATATTTGAACAGCCCTCGTATGGGTGAATAAAAGGATAAATTAAACTTTGTAAGTAGTCATTTGTGTCCAATAGAAAATTATGATAGGCTTGTTCATTTGTGAGCTGAATAATATAAGAATAAATAGGGGCATAATCAAAGCACTGAGGCAACTACTTCACTAAAACACAAACACATTTTTCAATTGTAAATTATCATTATAATGCTTTAAAATGCATAATAAGAAGGAATAACAAACATAATAACAAGCAGCTTTTTGTCAGAACTGCGGAATTTATTTTGCAGCTGCAGATATATTTACAATGAAAATAAAATGTACAAAAGTGCCTGTCGTAACAGACGAGGGGAATGTCTATGAGAGTCCAGCTATCTGATAGTCAGTATTGTTTTTGTGGTACCTCGCTTGTTTTATATTACATTTGCAATGGGGAAAAGCATGACTTTCAATGAGAGAAAGAATATGCTAGCAAAAGGTTTTTTTTAAACTATAGAACATATAAGAATACAATGTAAAATTTGCCTTAGTATTCAAAGAGCGCAACAACCCTTGGAGTCAAGAAAGTCTGATTTTAATAGTTAATACTAAGTATTCTTATTGTGGTACCTGGCATAAGTATTATGGCATAGTTAGGCAAAGTGGACATTCCATCAGCAAAACGAGCCAGACTGGCTACTTTCTTCAAGTTAGATATTATATGTCAACAGACAAGCGGTGCAAAGCTAATTGAAAATAACAGTTTAACAAACAAGTGCTAGAAACATGCAAGGGTGGACACACCTGGGAGATGGGCCATATCTTGAATGTGAAAGGTTGTATGAAGAAAGTGAAGAAACACGTAAACAACAGAATGCAACTTGGCATATATTTTGTTATCAGAACACTATTCATTCACGAACAGTTCACAGGTTAAAATCCAAGTTCAAAACTCGTCTGCAGTCACGAAGAGGCTATTCTTCTCCTGTTACACAGTCAAAACCTCCCACGTTCACTTGACGGTCAACTGTGCCATTAAACAAAGACGATTGTTTTTTCTGTCAGAAATCTGGGTTGCGAAGAAACCCACTTCATAAAGATTCAAACAAGGGAGTTGGAGAACATCTTGAAAGCAAAGCTGAGTTAAGTAATAACAATAGCTTTAAGGTGTGCTTAAAAACAGTAGTAGATCCAACCGATGCTCAATTTATAGATGTACACTACCTTAATAACTGTAGGAATAAGTATGTATGTAATGTACTGAGAAAACAAAATGCTATAGGTTCAAGCAATGGAGACGCTGATACTAAAATAGCATTGACAATTAAATTCTTGAGTCTTCTAGACAGTCTGCTAGCTGATGGAAATAAACTGGGCAAAATAAGTTAGGCCCCGCCTGAATTTTGCTCATAGACTTAATTTCAAAAACTTTCATGTTTGATTTATATTGCATTTTACTGAAAAAATGCATCAAATTTTCAGCAAAGCAGCATCTAAGTTTCCTCCTAACATATGATAGGTTTCGGTATTATTGAAGATTTTTCCCCAGCTCTTCACACTTTACAATAAATCTTCCATCCGTTTAGTTCCCTGTAATTCTTATAGTAAAATCGGCAAACATATGGGTACTCTTGGAAAATTAAGCACATGTAAAACTTTCACTTCATTTTCTGGCATATGGTCAGAATTCAACAATCAAAATTGAATTGTTAATAAAAGCGCCATCCCATTTTGCGCTATACTCCTAGGACCAGATCATGCTTTGGAACAAAATCACAGATGGATATAAGTTACTGGAGACCTTGTTGGCATAACATTGAATGGAAATGCAAGAAATCGATTTTTTTCTGATCTCAGTCGATCTTGTACCAATGACAAAATAGGCCAAGGGAATGACCAGTGATTCAGTGGCAGCAAAAACACGCAACTATGTCACAGGCTATTCCGCGAAAGGAAACAAAGAACGTTCTAAGCTTGTCAACACCAAGAAGGGTTTATAAATCCATTTAGCTATCAAGAAAATGATATTATAAATCTGGTTACAAAAGCTGTAGTGCCAGAGAAGAGAAAATCAAACAGAATATATGCCTTATTGAAGAAGTTGGGGTTGCAGAGATGGAAACCTTAATTCAAGAACATATCAAAACAGAACAGGTGTACAGTTGGGTCACAATGCAAAAGGTACAGCTTCAAACTTGGTCTGCCTCTACATGTAGCCATATTGGACAAAGTTCGAAAATTAAAACCAGACATGCATCTTCAGGAGTTCATAAGTAATTATGGGCTGTGTATTGTGCCAAGATCACTGTTTGCATATTAGAAAAGATGTCCAGCGTAGATACCTCTGATGTTATACCTCCAATTAAATGTGTTAGTCGACTGACAAACCAAGCTAGATTAAGACGTGCAAAGATCTGTCAGCTCATTTCATTGCCTTTTTACAAAGAAAATATGATGAATATGATGAATTGCACATTGTATTTAACGAGTCTGACATTCCAAAATCACTTAAACCAGCACCAATGCTTGTATGGCTTGGTGATTCATACCCTGTGGCATATCACATCAGAGAGAGAGAGAGAGAGAGAGTGGCTACCATCAATAGTGAAATTTAGCTGCACATCAAAAAACAAAGTGCATGACACTAAGATGAAAATGCCAAAGAATTGTGTTTTTGTGGAAATGAGGACGAATCTTGTAACAATCTTATGCTAGATGATGAAAGCATTGATGAGGACTCTTGAACTGGTGATATGTAACCAATCTTGTTCTTTTACATATCATAGCATATATTAATATTGCGTTGACACTAACAGATAGCACACTCTGAACATATTGGTGTCTCAGATTTAAATATTGACATTTTCTAAAATACTATATTGACAGGCTTTAAAAACCAATACTCTAGGATAGCAGCATTAATGTGTGTCTCAAAAAGAATGCAAAGCAATCAATTTGATTGTATATTAAAGAGTGTGCATTCGTGAGTAACACATGAAAAAGTTGTCCTCTTCAACTTTATTTAAAGCATTAGAAATGTAATCGATTTGAGATAGTGGTCAACTGTTTCATTTGACAATATTTTATAAGTGAAAGATCCCCTACTTTTTTAAATCAAGAAATATGAGAAGCATCAAATGTGTGTCATGAACTTTGTTAGGCATCGAGGAATTGCTTTCATTTTGATTGGCAGGTTTGTTATACAGCAGGTTTGCCTTTTTGACTCTGTGTACCTGTTCATTCGATGACTTAAAGCACACAGCTACTTAAGAAATGTTTCAGTGACAAACACTTTATGAAGCAATAACATGGTTGACTTTAGTTGCACAATTCAAACTTTAGTGTTGCTGAAGAAGCTACTTCATAATAACATCATCCAAACAAAGGAAATTTACATTCAACTGTCTTTGAAAAATAAAACAGGAAGTTAGTGTTGCGTTTTAAAGCCTGTCAGTACAGTATATCAGGCTAGGAAGATTTTCAATGAAATAAAAGATGACAGCCATATTGATAACGTTATAACTAGGCACTGCCATTTAAGAGGTGAAAAGATATCACTGATCACATTAAACGAAATGATTCATCAGTTTTCAAAAAGACCCAGTATTAATAATGATATAATAACAAGCAGAGTTTCATTTAAATTCAAGATGTCAGCCATTGTGGCTACGTCATCATTTAGGTCACTCATATTTTGAGATGTAAGGAGACAGCACTTGTCATTTTAAACATTTTGAGTTCTACAAATTTGAAATCGACCCACTATTATGGATATTATGAAGCAAAGTATATTTGTTTTACAATTCAAGATAGCCGCCATTTTGATGACGTAATTATCTGGCTCTGCCACATTTTCAAAAAAGTGCCAACAACCCGTTTTGCATTGCCTAGGGTATAAAAATCAAAATTATCATAGTGGTTTGTGTTCTTCAAAAACAAATCCCATGGGAGAACACATGTCCATTGGTACAGCAGACGACTGGCCAAAAGTCCTCTCCTTAAGGACTTTACTGGTCAGATCGGCGCAACATCTAGTGACATATACCAAAATGTTTGTTTGTATGTCCAGCTTCAGAATCCGGTTGATGACATCGTCGCTGATGAGTACTAACAGAGTAACGGCATTTGAACGGTACATACCCATTATAACAGATTATTAGAATTTTGCATACAGTTGGCAGATAGAATTGCATTTATTTCTAATAAGCATGCATAATTGAAATATTTTTATGATTTATATGGTATTGGATTAGAAAACATCATTGAAATATAGTTTCAACATGTACGACACCTAAAGGTGTGTTTCTCCGTGTGTCTTTTTGTAAATAGTTTCAATGTAAAAGGGCAATGCTGATATTTCATAAACAAATTTTTTACCATAACTTAGTTCAAAATGCAAGTTTTATCTTTTTTATTCATCAAGGTAAGCAACAGCATACACTCGTTTTAGGTCAAGTTTCAAATCAAGTTGTGACCTTTCTTAAGGTCAAAGGTCAAGGTCAAGTAGGCATACCCCCAAATCACAAAAATGCGTATTTTATGTATCTGTTTATTAGTAAAAGTATAGTTTGTGCCTGTTTGAAGCTTAACTAATAAGTACTAGACTTACATACTTAAATTCCACATATTCTTTGCCGCCAAAGGGGAATAAATACCCCCAATCAAGCGAGGCGTGAGCTATTCCGTAACGGCCTCAGTTTGAATCACGTCAATATGATAACCGCTTTATACTACCACATAAGAATGGCCAGAATTCCTTTCTTTATGAACCTTACTGGTAAGATTGTGCTAACATCAAGCGTCATATATATACCAAAATATTTGTCTGTATGTACGACTTCAGAATCCAGTTGATGACATCGTCGAAGATAAATACTTACACAGTTACAGCCCTTGAACCGTACACACATGTTATATAGGATTATGCATATGTTGTATACAGCTGGTCTAGAGCATTGCATTTACTCACAAGGATACGTTAATACAATATTGTTATGACTTGTATGGCATTGGTTGGAAAACAACATTTAAAATAAATTATCAATACCAATGATACATGTACCAAAAGCTGTGTTTGTCCGTGTGTCTGTTTGCAAATAGTTTCAATGCAAAAGGAAAATGCAAACTTTTCATAAAAAAAATCTTTATCTTTATTAAAATAGTTCAATTGCCATATTTCGTCAATTTTCTTTCATCAAAATAAGTAATAGTCTACACTCTTTGTCGGTCAGAGTTAAAATTTGTGTTATGACCTATTTAAATGTCAAGGGTCAAGGTCAAATAGACATATTTAAAATCACAATATTTAGTATATTTTATTAGCCCACCTGAGTCAGAAGCTCATAGTGAGCTATTGTGATCGTTGGATGTCTGTTGTCCGTTGTGCGTTGTCAACAATTGCTTCAAACGATATCTCACCCTAAAATAATGGCTTGAATTTGATCAAATTTGGCTGACGGGAATGGTCCTTATATGGCCCTCTGAAATAATTGATGAAATAGTATATCTAGATCACATGGGTAAAATAGATTTTCGAAAATCTTCTTGTCTGAAACCACAAAGGTGATAGCCTTGATATTTTGTGTAGGATTATCTAGCAGATATTTTTCTTTTTGTTCAAATTATGCCCATGGGGCCACAAATTGTCCCGCCTCTGGGTTCACATGTTTTACATAGGCCGTGGGTTGGTCTGCAGATTGTGATTGTGGTATTTCCTGACCATACTCACTTGCTTTTTTTAAAATGGGAAACATTGAAAATATTTCTGAAACCATTTGAGCCTTGATGTTAAATATGTAGCATCATCTAGTAGACCTCTACTAATTTTGTTAAAATTATGGCCCTAGGGCCAGAAGTAGCCTGCTCCAGATTCACATGTTTTCAGTAGGTTTATATAGGGTACACATAACAAATCTTCTTGTCTGGAACCACTTGGCATACAGCCTTGATAATTGGTATTTATTATCATCTAGTAGACCCTCCACCAGGTTTGTTAAAATTATGCCCATGTCGCCAAAATAGACCCATCCTGGGGGCCACATATTTTACCTAGGCTTTAATAGGGAAACAATAACACAATATTAACAGAGTTGTAGCGTCACCTAGTGCTACTTTATCAAGTTTGTTCAAATTATGACCCTTGGTTTTATAAAGTTTTTTTACAGCAAATATAAAAAAAATATTATCTGAAACCACATGGCTCGACGCCATTATATTTAGTATGTAGCATCACAAAGTAGACCTCCACTGAGTCTGTTCAAATAATGGCCGTGCAGACAAAAACAAGCCACGTTGGCTATATAGGTTTATTAAATAAAACACAAAACCCTTCTTGTTTGATCCAAAGGCCTGGAGCTGCCAAGTTTATTCAAAACTGGCTCCACCCAGGGGGGTCACATGTTTTACATTGGCTTGTATAGTTAAAACATAAAAAATCTTCTCTGGAACCACTAGTTATAGAACCATGTAGTATCGTCCAGTGGTTCTCTTTTATTATGCTTATTGTTGTCACCTTTTTGAAAAACAAACGCGAATAGAATCAAAGTACTGTGAGGTTTCCATTATATAAACGTTGCCATTAGAGAAACATCATACATACGGTATATGCTAAATTTTCTGAGAACTGGACAGGTTCAACATAATTTTGATTGTACTGTCATCACTACCAATCACTTCAGATTCAACACATACAATATTTTGTCTACATCTTGGTGTGTTATAATCTAGATCTGATAGAAAAAATGTCAACCTTTTGCAGGCCCTGTTTATTTGGTGTATTTAAGAAACATGTTCTTGGAAAAATATGAATAATTTATAACTTCAATTGCAATAAGGTAATTGAAAGTGATATGAAATTAAAGTACATTTATTTCTGAGTAAAAAAGACTAAAAACAGCTCATTGTTAATTTATAGAGCGGACTTTTGACGAGAAAATGTGAGTTAGTAAGGTTACCATTTGAGGTTAATGAAATAATCTGTTAGTTACAGTATGTCTTGCAGGGTTCTCCTGAAAAGGGTATTTAGCAAATTAATTTAATTTATCTAAAGTGTTAGGGTACCTAAAACTAACACGATAAAAAAAAGACATTAGAGTTTTCCAAAGCATAGACGAAAATCTAAGCAAAGCAGGAAAATGATAATATCTGTATATAGAAAACTTAAAAGCTACATACTGCTTAGATTTAGAATAGTGATCATTTCTGATGAAATATGAAGCCATTAAGTTTGTCAGTATATGTGACCTCACCAACTTTGTCAATGATCATTTACATTGATATGATGAAAGAATAAAATGCAGATACACATTTATGTTGGGCGATACAGGAAGACAACTGAAAACGTCATCAAATTATATAAAATGAAGGAAATTTCAATATTTCACCAATATTTTGGGACCATTGATTCATTTATTTATAAGGCCTATTATATTGAGTTTTAATCTTAAAACGCAAAATCAAGGACAATAATGCATGTTCCACGCAGTATTTCATATCGCTAAAGCAATACAAAATATGCTGTAAAGATGTGTAAAACCAAATGTCTCGTATATTTTATTGCGATCAGATCCTCAGTAAGCAAGTTATTGGAGGAAAATTCTATTATAGATCCATTTTCTATGTGTGAGTCTTGCCATTAAGGGACAACAACTCGTGTTTCAAAAAATAGAAATATGTAGCAGAAACAAATTTTGATCTGCAGTTTGGCATAGTATTGGTTCAGGATAGATTTAATCCTATTAAGAAAATAAGTTTTCAAATTTAACTTATTGATTTATTATTATTTTACTGCATTTTTCCATACAAAACAATGGTAAAAATAATCAAGGGCAGTAACTCTTGCTAGAATATCTAGATAGTTTAATGCATTATAATTGTGTTTGGCGTACTAAGTATATTAGCCCCAATAAGTTTCAGGTATAAATGTAACATATATTCAAGTTATAAGGTAAATTGTGTTTAGCCTTGTAAGAGTTATGGTGCCACTAGTGACCTAAAATTATTTTCTTGGGTGTGCTTGACAATCTTAAGAAAGATCATGTAAATGCACTTGCAATACAGTTACACTGTCAGAAATTATTCTCTTTGTATTTAGGCTATAAAAAAATGGGTGATTTAGTATTATAAGACTTTTATCAATGTTAGCGTTTTCACCTCATCTTATAGTTGGTGGGGTATTTACATGCTAGAAGTTGCCCCAGAGCATTCTATTTGTAGAAATTAGAATCTAGAAACCTTGTTGACATAACTGAGGCATTGATCTTTAAATTATTATTCATTTTAAAGACATAAATCTAGTGGGCAGTTTCGTTAGTCGAAAGTTTCTAATATAAGTTTATTCAAAGCAGATGGGTTTTGAAATAGGATATAACTATAATATACGAAGAAAATAGTTCCAAACCCTTTTTCTCTGACTAAAACTTAATTTATTTACTTCTTCAAGTGCTGTTATGAATAGTGATGACTATATTTATTTCCTGAATGCATTATTTCGATTATATTCCAAAACTGATACCCATAATCTCTCATAATATGATCAAAATGGGTGGGGGTAATTCAAGGGGACTCAACTCAATCAGTACTCAAAATCAGCAGCTGCTTCTTTTTACTAGAGACTCTACATTTTTGTTTGGTAAATGTACATGTATATGACACCAGATGTTAGCGAAATTTGACCAAGTTCACCCTCAAACAGCCCTGAGATCTGCAGTAGTAATAGGTGGGTGGGATGTTTACATGCTTAGTATTGCCCCAAAAGCATATCCGTATACAGTAATTGTAATCTAGAAACCTTGATAACGTAGATAAAGAAGTGTTCTTTAAATTCTTAGGCATTTCTAAGGACATCACACTAATGGGCAGATTCTTAAATTGAAAGTTTCAAATATATTTTTATTCAGAGGAGTTTTGACACCAAATTTACTTTTATTGGCGAACAAAAAAGTTTGAAAGCCCATTTCTCTGACTAAATTTGACTTTTCTACTTTTTCAAGTACTGTTATGAGCAATGATGGGCATTTTTTACTGGATGTTTCATCTCAATTATTTAACAAACTAATGATCATAACCTCTTATAATATGATCAAAATGGGTGGGGTAATTCAAGGGGAGATAACTCGGTTAGTACTCAGAATCAGCAGTGTTATCAACTATTTCTATTTACTAGAGACTCTACATTTTTGTATGGTAAATGTACATGTATATGACACCAGATGTTAGCAAAATTTGACCAAGTTCACCCTCAAACAGCCCTGAGATCTGCAGAGTAATAGGTGGGTGGGGTACTTACATGCTTATTATTGCTCCCAGAGCATTCCGTATACAGAAATTCGAATCTAGAAACCCTGATAACATAGATAAATAAGTGTTCTTTAAATTTTTAGTCATTTCTAGGGACATAACACAAATGGGCAGATTCTTAAATTAAAGTTTCAAATATATTTTTATTCAATGGAGTTTTAACACATAATTTAACTTTAAAATACCAACAAAACAGTTCAAAAGCCCATTTCTATGATCAAAACATAACTTTTCTACTTTTTCAAGTACCTTTTTGAGTAATGATGGGTATATTTTCTTCCTGGATGCTTCAACTCAATTATTTAACAAGCTAATGATCATAGCCTCTTATAATATGATCAAAATGGGTGGGGTAATTCTAGGGGAGATAACTCGGTTAGTACTCAGAATCAGAGGTGTCATCAACTACTTTTAAAAACTAGAGACCCCACATTTTCATTTGGTATATAACACTAGATGTTGCAAAGATCTGACCAGTAGACCCCCTCTGACAGCCTTGAGATCTGCAGTACTACATGCACTATTTTCTTATTTTCTCCTTTGTATATTAATGGAGTCTTCCTTATGGTTTGATACAGTCTTGGGATAGTCCATTGTACATAACCAGGAGTGAAAGGCCATTATTTTTTCAAAAACTATTATATTCTTTTGTCTGAATATCTCTCTTTGTCGCCTGTGAAGCACTATGTTGGAGTTGTCAATGGTGTTGGCATCGTCGGTGTCACACTTTTGGTTTCTGATCGATCACTTTTGAAGGGATGCATCAATTTCATTCAAACTTTACAGAAGGGTCTAGCATCATAAAATACATGTCAAGTCAGAAAAAAGGCTAATCCGCAAATTTTAACTGAGTTATGGTCCTTTTTTACTTAAAGAGACTAAGTCTGCAACTATGAACATTTTTAGAATTTTTTTTTATTTTCTTTTTAAATCATTTGTTAAAGTAGAATTAAGTTGTGTTTTCACAATAAATCTGTTCACTATAGCTGAAAACTGCACAAAAAGGGGATCATCTTATAAAACAGGTGTGTTTTCTCTTGTTGGTAATTTTTTGCGTCCCTCCAATAATTATAGACAGTTAATTTTAACATAAATGCTGTTGTTTTGATACTGATAATTTGTTAAGATTTACGAAATTGGTAAAATGTTTACCTGAATTTTAGTTATTTTACTGTGTTCTTGAAAAATAGAAACGCAAGTTCTTAAATTAAAAGATAAAAAGTTACAGACTATGCAGCTTTAAATTTTGGCTAAATTGTGGTTTCTGATCAATAACTTTCGAAGGGATGCAACGATTTCATTCAAATTTCGCAAAAGGGTAGAACATCATAAAATACAGGTCAAGTGCGAGTTTGGAGGTAATTTGAATTTTTTTGACTGCGTTATGGCTTTTTTTACTTTGATTTAGGCTAATGCAAAAGCTATATTGGCTATTTTTGTGGAATGAACTTTACATTTTTCCAAAACTATTGAATCTGACAACTTCTCACTATAGGGCAGGATTGCCCAGTGCCTGTATATAAGCATGGCAGTGATAAAATTTTTACCCCGACCTCTAAACCCTGGCCCCTTAGGTGTTGTCAAATGTCAAATATTTAAATTTTGCTAAATATAAATTTTCTTTACTAAAATGTCGCATGCGAACAGAGGTACAATAAATATTAAACATATCAAACGTGATTTTAGATCGAAGGCCTGGGTCCGACTCCCTGATGGGGCAGAGGCGAAAATTTAGAATATGGTCATGTTGCATGTGATTAAAGGGAATGATGTATGCAGCAACAATGTAGCAAATATTTTACCCACAGACCCTGACCCGACCCTGGGGTGGGGTCAAAAGGTCAAAATTTAACTTTACCAGAACATGGTCATGTTGCATATCAAATTAAACGGAATCATGAATGCAGCAACATATTAGCAACTATTTTGCTCGCAGAACCCCTGCCACCCTCTCCCCAGCCCTGGAGATGGGGTCAAAAGGCCAAAATTGAACTTTACCAGAACATGGTCATGTTGCATTTCAAATTAAATGGAATCATACAGGCAGCAACATATAAGCAACTATTTTGCTCTCGCAGACCCCCTGCCACCCTCTCCCTAGCCCTGGAGATGGGGTCAAAATTCAACTTTTTCAGAATATGGTCGTGTTTCATATTAAATTAAAGGCAATGACGTATGCAACAACATGATGGCATTTTTTTTACTGCAGACCCCCCCCCCCCTAACGAAAATTCTACTTTTTCAGAACATGGTTATGTTTCATTTCAAATTAAATGGAATCACTAATGCAGTTAGAGTGGTGTCAAAATGTCAAAATTCAACTTATTCAGAACATTTTCATATGGCATAACAAAAGGAAAGGAATGACGCTTGCAGCAACGAGATCTCATCCCCAGGGTGGACTAAGAGGGTGTGGCAGAGGCAACAAAGTCAACTTTTTTCAGAATGTGGTCGTGTTGCCTATCAAATTAAATGAAATCACGAATGCAGCAACATGGTAGCAAATATTTAGCCCACAGGCCATCCCCCCGACCCTGGGGGTGGGGTCAAAATGACCAAATTCAACTTTTTTTCAATACATGGTCATGTCGCATAACAAATTAAAGTTAAAGACGCATGTAGAAACATTGTAACAAATATTTTTACTGGCAGACCCCCATTTAGCAGCATTTCATCTGTGTCTTTACCGTTTGAAAAATTACTTTTTGGTGTATCCTGTGTTAGAAATTGAATTCTGTTTCCATAAGGATACACTTTAAGTGGCTTTATCGACATGCAAACTAGTTATTTTGTTATCAATTAAATGACAATGCATAAAACTTAGATTAAAATGTTGGCAATTATAACAAACGGCAATTTAGTATAATGAAGTAAGTTTCAATTTCAAATATGTTCTCAAAAAGATTATCTTTGTAAGCAAAGAATATACCAAAGAACTGAAAGTGTAGAGTGTGCAAGTTGTCTGGGCAAAGCTAGCTAGTTTCAGTAATATAGGCCTCGTCAGTGATCCTCTATTGGTCCCAAGGTTTCACAGTGTTTCACAGTGTTGTTTATGATTTCAAAGGAAAAGACAATAAATTCTACACGTTTTATCAGGTAGTTTTAGGTTTACAACATTATGTGAACAAAAAATACATTTTACTGAAAATTCGGAAATTTTACGAGATTGTTTTTGCAGATAGTGTTAAAAGACATATTTTCCACGTTAAAAATTCGCCACTAGGGCACGACTTACTGCATCAGTAAATGGCAGAGTGATTTCAACATTTCGCGAAAATAAACCCCTCGCGGAAATTTCCAAATTAATATTCATAGATAATACGTCTTAAATCACTGGAATTCTCAACACGTAAGAGAGTATGACTAATATGGAATGCCAAAATAGTTGCAGACTAACCAACTGCACTGTAAGGAAGAAGCACAGAACAAAGATAGCCAATACACGATTGAGCCGCGACATGACATTTTCAACAATGTGGTATGTGTCAACAGCAAAGGCTCAGACCAGCCTGCATAAAAACGCAGTCTAATCAGAGCCTTTGCTAGTCGCTCGAATGTTCTATGAATATCAAGCTACTTAACAAACAGATTTTGGAGTTTCTAAGCATAAAACGAGGCTGCAACAGGCTCATCTGAGTCTATTCATGTCAAAATGCCACATTGTTTGAAGTCTCATGTTACGACTCAATTAAACTAACAATAATTATCAATTAAGCAACAAGCTATCATATTCGCAGCAAGATGTAAATGGAAAGGACATCAGGAACAACATCAGAAAACAAATTCGCTTGGAAATGCATAACTTCCTTTGATGTGAATGTCCTGTATAATCTTGAACTCATTATAATTATGTATATTATCTGTTTCGTTGATATTGACTATCGGATATACGAGAGTCATTTTTTTACGTTGGTAGAGTCCGGCTGTATCTCTATAAATTTAGAATAAACGGTATTATAAGTATACATATTTTAAAAGGTCAAAACTCTGTCTATCAAGTGATATAGAGTTTACATCATTAACGCTTAGTTCGGTCGATATATATAGATTTGAATAGTGCATAGTAATGAATACTGGTCAAATCCATATAATTTGAACAACGCAGCCATCAGAAAATTAGACCCTGTTTAGGGCAACTATGGGTAATACTTTCAACATTGATTTTTTTAATACTTTGCATACAGTTTGTTTTATGCATGAACTGTCAATTTATGAAATAAAAAGAATACGTCACCATGCTCAATTTTCATAATCTCACATGGAAGTTCATTATTTTACACATTTTCTAGGAAACCCCAAATTCTTAATATTAAACTAAACTATTTATAATCACCACCCATCTCCTAATATTACTAGCCACTGCATCATGTATTTTTTAGAAATGTGAAAATTCATTTGGTTTCCAGCCTGGACAAGATACTGAATGATATATTTGGGTAATACCCCCAAAATAGGAATACGATTTTAAGAGTAAATTGTATATTTAAAAATTTCTGACATTAAAATCTTAAAGTTTTGTTTCTATTTCATAGGCTAATATTTTACCTTTTAGAAAAAAGGACGAAAAACGGGGGTCACAAGACTTTTTCTTTCTGGAGAGCAAAATTTACCCCTGACCCCCACAGATTTCGAAGATAATTCAATATCGAACGTTATTGAGTGTATCATTTGTCCTTTATATGAATTCATATCACATTTAGGAAGTAATTCAGCATTATAAAGCTGACAAAATAATGCATAATAGGTGCCCACCCAGGAATCGACCCTGGTTTGCTGGATCTTAAAGTCGGCAGTGCTAACCATAAGGCAACAAGGTCAGATCGTGCACTGAGTTACTTCAACATATATATATTGGACACACAATTTGAATACTGGCCATATTCGTATTTGCATACATGGTATGCACTAGGAATTTTTGTATGATTGTTTGATTTCGCCAGATCTATTTATCAGCATTTGGTACTGAGACGATCATTTATAATAGCAGGTCAATATATATTCTGGAAACATTTTATTACTTTATTTTGTCCAGAAAATGCTGAAATATCCGTTTGATATAGCGTATCTGAAACCTGTATTGATCGGAATTTGTAAATGGTCGGAAAGATGGGATCCAGACATTTTTTCCCGTTTCCTGCCATTGGAAAGGTGCACATGGGCAATACCCAAAAGTGTTCTTAAATTTCACTTGATATGTTGATATAAGCATTTGTCAAGCTAATTTTTCTTTTTCACCGTCAAAATTAATTATTCAAACGATAATCGTAGACAAGTGCAGAAAAATATAAGGATTCTGTTTGCTCTTCTACGACATTTTTCCTCGTAAAGCAAAATATGTTAAGTCATCCAAGACAAGTAGCACTTTGTAACCACTACCCTAAGATGACAAATCATCTTGCTTTATAACATTATTCATCTGTAGCTCACTGAACATCCATGACTCAACACATTAACCACGATTGAAGTTGTCAACCTTTAGCAAGAGTTTATTAACCCTGATAATTCATTTGTGCTTTGTAAAACTGTATCTATCATATGAAGTAGCGTCTGGGAGTGATATAACGCCATAAATTTAAATCGACAAACCAGACAAACCACTAGTGATTTACGGCTTTCTGTAAGGTTATGAAATGACGTCTATAACAACGGTTCGTATAATGACGAAAACAAACTGTTTTATGGCAAAACGTGAATTCAAAGTAATGTATATGATAAATAGGATCTTACGTTTGTGCTCCTGAGTTTTTTTTTTTATTTATAAACGCGTTGCGAAAGCAACAACAAGCCTTGCATTTTATATCGTTTCCCAAAATCGTTTTAATAAATTCAATAAAAAATGCGCACCCACGAACAATAATACTATCATTTTCGCATCTTACTGTGTTATTTCTCTGTATCTCGTATGTTCATTTTATGTACAAAGTATACCAATACATTTTGTTTAATTCAATTGGTATTAAAATAACATCAGACAAGAGTATTTGCAAGGGAAAAATATCAATAGCAACAAGAGTTAAATTATTTTTTCTTGCAATACAATGGCATACCAGGGTTACAACCATAGGTCCTGTCAATAAAATAGCATACCAGGTTTTCAGTCAAATGACTAGTTCTAAAATAACATACCAGGTTTTTAACCATATGACTAGTAAATAAAATAAAATACCGAGTTTTCAACCATAACCATATGACTAGTCATTTGGTTGGAAACCAGGTATGCTATGTTATTGCAGACGTTTACACTGGAGACTAGACACGTATAAGACTTCTGTTCTACAGTATACGAAGGGTGTTTTATGTTAATAAAACTCTAAATTTATTGAAGCCAGTGGAAGCAAAAGCATAAAGCATATATATATATATATATATATTTGGAAAGATCATTCTTTTATCTATACACGCAACCTCAAACTATTTCAAAATTTATATAGATATACCTATATACCGGCCATTGACAATAAAAGTACGACAATGGAGGACTATGTCTCTGATAGAACATTTAAAGCAATAACATTAAAATGGGTTGATATCCATGCATGGAATCTGAAATTCTGACTGGAGATTGGTAGTGCTACAATATTATGTGGTCATTATAGCTTGACTTTATTAGCTCCTTTAATATGCAAATGAGATTTACTCCGTAAATGATTCTTAAAAACTAAAAATTTTAATTAAAAGAATTTTTCGAAATTCAAAGTAGCCAACAAGGTTTAAGTCGTGGGTGCGCTCGTGAGAACGTCCATCCGTAACGTTTTGATTCCTTAGCATATTAAAGAGCCATTGATGAAATTGCATCAAATCTTGAGACCATATTTATACTAACATGACGAATATTTATAATAAAACGTAAGAGCTAAGGGCCAATTCAACAACAGTTTCCCTTTAAAATTCTTAATGGCTTTTGTATATGCATAGATAGTGCCTTAATGGGTCTACCAACTCCTACCACCGCTTTGGATGAACCGTTTCCACTGAAACCTTTCCAAATATATTGTCTGCCAGTTTGGACCATCACTTGCTATAGCTTTCACTGTCTGGTACTGTGCTGCGGTATCTAATAAACATTATTTATTGCCACTTTTTTACATTTGATCTATTTTAGGTGCCTATTCATCATGTTTCACCGATTCTGATTGTCATGCTTCTATGGGATACAGTGCGTACTGTGACAGTTACTACACCTGTGCATGTCATAGTCCATCATATTTTGATGCAACTGTACAGAATTGTATACAAGGTAAACAGAAATACAAAATTATAATTGTAAACATGTATTAAACACAACAATTAATTTTGTTTAAGATAACCTATTGATTAGATTTGAAAAATTAAAAAAAAAACATAGCTGAAAGTCATGAACTTAAATAAACATAATAATTGGTTTGTTTTTGTTTATTTAGAGGCTTGTAAATTGTTATGTACCTCACTCTTTATGAAGCAAGACAAAAATGAGTTTTTAACAAGCCTGTGTTCAAAACAGTTACTATATAATGCTGACCAAAATGCACCACATATAGATTAACAGTATATCAGAAGCTTATATGATCATCTAAAACCTGTGATCAAACACTACATAGGACTGTTTAATAATGTTTCATTTTCTAATTTGCGTGGCAAACATTTTGTGTGTGAGGCAGTATCTCAAGGGCAGTATACATGGCTTTCAGAGAACCATAGGTTTCTGCAAATATCTATCATAAAGGGTGTTAAGAAAGTTCGTTCCGCTCTTCATTATAGATTTTCTATTCATTTTAAAAGGAAATTATGCTGAAAATATGTATTTTTACTGGGCCTGTTATTCTTTCTGATGCTCTATAGTATTTGGCATCGTGTCTGACATTGAGTGTCTTCCAATAATTACTTTTAATTTGGGTACTGTCTTTCAGTTGGTCTAGAAAAATCGGATATTTTCCAAAAAATGTGACATTCATTATTTTGGATGTTTGTTTACAGCCTTGCGGTTTAGTAAACGTCCTAAAGGCTAATATAAGATGTATAACAACTCCAGTTAGAGTTTCTTATCCAATTAGAAAATAATCTTATCACTAAGGCCGAGGGGTACTTGATTTTGAACATAATTTATTCGGTGACAAAATATTTGATCAAACATTCAGTTGTTTATTTCTTGTCAAGTGTGTCGACTTTAGAGAATTCCAGTCACATAGATGTCATTAGACACAAAATGAAAATGACTTAAATAATAAGAACATAATTTAAATGTGGAACGAAGTTTCTTAACACCCTTTATATATAATATATCTATTATATATTAATGTCTTATAAATGTATTTTATTTGTCTCCGTGCTCTGGATTCTAGCATTTTGGATGCAATGCTGGTGTGAGAAGAGGAAAAGAAACAACCATAAGAAAGTCCTTCTTTCCTGTTGTTGAGAACTTTTTATCTCTCTTGATTTCTCTTTGATTGATTAGTTCCCATCTTCATGTCTTTCATATACTATTGGTCGTTTTGGGTAATGTCTTCCTTTACAAAATTATAAAAAAGCTCGTGGCTTTCATTCAGTATGAAAAATGCCAGCACATTTCGGGTTTATTCACCGAAAAATCATATATCTAAAAATAAGGGCCTATTATAAAAGTATTTAGTCAAACTGTTTATCAAAATGAAACACCTTGCTAAGTGCATGTACAAAGACAACACGTAAATTTGGAAACGCGTGCATGGATAACATGACTAAGCTAGTTGTTTCTGTCCTTTGCTATTGCAAGGATGCCACGTATAAATTGTGCAGATCGTGCACCACCCAAATTAACAGTATATATTGGACACACAATCTGAGTACTGGCCATATTCTTATTCGCATGCACGTATAAACTTGATACTTTTATATATTACTTCATTTCGCCAGATCTATTTATAAGTATTTGGTACTGAGACGATCATTTATCATACGGGTCAATAGTTATGTTGGACATATTTTAGTTACTTTATTTTGTCCAGAAAATGCAAAAATATCCATCTGACGTAAGCCTATCTAAACACCTTATTGATGCGAATTTTGCCAGACAATTTTCCCCGTTTCCCGCCGCAGGAAAGGTGCACGTGGACAATACCCAAGATTGACCTTAATAGGTACCTTTTCAAAGCAAGTATTTGATGAATCTTCAGATTTTTGACACCGTTCATAACCTTATAAATGACATGAATGTCAAGTATAGATGAGCCCCAGGCAAGTTTAAACCACAACGGACGATAGCTGATCACAACCAATTAGGGAATTAAGCACAAAACAATGTTTAACTAAAAATAAAAAATATAATTATAACAACATTGAAAGAAACAAATACATGAAATGTCAATGGCACCAGCTGGATACTTTCTGGTCTGGCTTGAAAAAAGATTAAATAGATTCCCAAAGGAAAATCAAAGAATGCTGCTGGACTTCTCTATTTAAGATAATTTAGAATAATTTACTCAACTTTATGGTGCTGCACAGTATTTCACAAACAGGTAAAACATGAGTACTAGTGCTGCACCCAAAGCGATTTTTCTTGTATCAAGATTGTGATCAAATAACTGGTTTCATCCCTTCAATGTTTTTAAGTACCAGAGCGTCATACGACTAGAGTTGATCAGTACTGTATAGTATACCAGGCGTAGAGTCACGTTACATCTCAACTTTCAACACTAAGGTCTTATTTTGATTTTTTACAGGTAGTATGTCATCACAAAGCGAAACGTCGATGAACTCAGGTAAGTAACAAAATACGGTCCTCTATGTACAATTTAAACAAATAGCAATGCATATATAACACATTCTACTATTGAAATGTAGCCGGATAGCATTTTTAAGATCAATTCGTTTAATACATATCCACTTTCAAACGCATGTGAACGGACACGAACAGACAGACAAAATTACTGTCCGTTACACGTCCGTTAGCGCTATCTGGTAAGGTGTGACAGTCACTTTACATACAATGTATGTTCGATCCCAGCCCAGTCTCATACTTTTGTGGAGATTGATCATGAAATATTTTCTACGGTCATTCTCCTCCCTTCCACTGAACCATTCAAGAAGGGTTTCTGTCAGTTACAAGCGAAAGAATGCGCACGAAGTACTGGTTAACTGCTTGTTCAAGCTTGCCCAGGAAAAAGTGTGGTTAGGTGAACTGACCGTCCCGCAATGACCATAGCTGTTGACTTGGGACGTAAATCAACATAACAACAACAACATACAACGTATTACGCTTATGTGTATCAACAACGTTAATGTGTCTACTAAATTCAGCTATAAGCAAATGACATTAACTTCCACATACAATGACTTTTCCGGCAACCAAATGAATGATATTGAGTATTTAAGTTGTAGAAACGTTCTTTACACAATCCTGATTTGGACATAATTCGTCAATGCAATTATATAATGTTGGTTTAAACAATATTTTATTTGTAACTAGATTATTACAGTACAGAAATATCATGGTACAGGATCTGACAGTAAGCAAGCGCTTATATTATAAGTCATCTCCTGTTTTAATGTTGAAAAAATAAATGTATAATATTTCATCAATGTGATGTTTTGCTCTTTTTTAGATTTTGTATGTGTGGACGGTAGCGATACGATTCCTGGTAATTGGCAATGCGACGGCATGAACGACTGTATTGATGGATCTGACGAAGTAGGCTGTGGCAGTAAGTGTATTATGTACAAAATAAAGTTGTAAATCAGTTACCTCTCATATTATTGCATTGTTAAAAGGTTGGCCTGATAAACTTTGTCTATCTCATGGCATGTGCCTTTATCAGGTCATCTTGACGTTACACTTTTTGAATGACGTCGTCAATGACATTGAATGATACGATAATCGATAATTACATTATAATCGCTAGTTTGAACAGTGAATCAGCTTGTTAAGTGATAAATAGAATACCAGGTTTGCGTCTTTTGATATCAAGTTTACTAGGCTCGGCTTTGAGAATGCAACCAAATGAATGATAACAAGTATTAAAGTTGTAAAACGTTCTTTACTTAATCCTGATTTAGATATAACTCGTCAATGCAATTTTAGAATGTTGAAAAAATAATTGTATGCTATTTTGTCAATGTGGTGTTTTGCTCT
The DNA here is from genome assembly GCA_964019695.1 of Loripinus fragilis. Lineage (NCBI taxonomy): Eukaryota > Metazoa > Mollusca > Bivalvia > Lucinida > Lucinidae > Loripinus > Loripinus fragilis. Next base: position 36,642,474 of record OZ026518.1, read on the forward strand.
TTTTTAGATTTTGTATGTGTGGACGGTAGCGATACGATTCCTGATAATTGGCAATGCGACGGCATGAACGACTGTAATGATGGATCTGACGAAGTAGGCTGTAACAGTAAGTAGATTATGTATGAAATATAGTTGTTTATCAGTTACCGCTCATATTATTGCATTGTTAAAAGGTTGGCCTGATAAACTTTGTCTATCTCATGGCATGTGCCTTTATCAGGTCATCATGACGTTGCACTTTTTATACCCCGCCACACATTATGTTATACCTTTCGGTGTCTGTCCATCCGTCCGTCCGTCTGTGCTCACCATTTCCAATCGATAACTTCAGTATTTATTCACGGATTTTTTTTCAAATTTTGCATACATATTGTTATCAGCGATGAGTGGTATGGGATTGTTAATGGGCAAAATCCGTCTATCTTTAACGGAGGTACTGCCCTTTTTCGTATTGGAAAAATGGTTTCTGGCCTGTTATTCCTTTACTGTTCATGATATCTGAATGAAACTTCACAGATATGTTGCACATCAAAAGTTACATATTGTGACTAAGGACCGTCACTCTGACCTTCCCAGTTTGTGAGTTATCCGCCCTTGATAGGTCTGAAAAAAAGGTTTTTGACCTATTGTTCCTTTACTATATGGAATATCTGAATATAACTTCACAGATGTGTTTCACATCAAAGGTAACATATTGTGACTAAGAACTGTCACTCTTACCTTTCCTGTTTGTGAGTTATCCACCCTTGATTGAATTTAAAAATGTTTTTTACCCGTAGTTCCTTTACTATTTGGAATATTTAAATGAAACTTTACAGATATGTTTCACATCAAAGGTTACACACTGTGACAAAGAACCATCACTCTTACCTTTCCAGTTCATGAGTTATCTGCCCTTGATTGATCTGAAAAATGGTTTTTGACCTCTAGTTCATTTACTATATGGAATATCTGAATGAAACTTCACAGATATGTTGATCATCAAAGGTTACATATTGTGACTAAGGATCGTCACTCTTACCTTTCCAGATTGTGAGTTATCCACCCTTGATTGATCTGAGAATTGGTTTTTGGCCTGTAGTTTCTTTTACTATATGGAATATCTGAATGAAACTTCACAGATATGTTGAACATCAAAGGTTACATATTTTTAGTAAGGACTGTCACCCTTACCTTTCCAGTTCATGAGTTATCCGCCCTTGATTGATCTGAAAAATGGTTTTTGACCTGTAGTTTATTTACTATAAGGAGTATCTGAATGAAACTTCACAGATATGTTGACCATCAAAGGTTACATACTGTGGGTAAGGATCGTCACTCTTACCTTTCCTGATTGTGAGTTATCCACCCTTGATTGATCTGAGAATTGGTTTTTGACCTGTAGTTCATTTCATCCGTCCGTGCTCACTGTTTCCGATCGATAACTTGAGTATTTATGCACAGATTTTTTTCAAATTTTGCATACATATTGTTATTGGGAATGAGTGGTATGGGATTGTTCATGGGCAAAATCCAACCATTTTTGATGGAGTTACTGCCCTCTCTCCCTATAAAAAATGGTTTCTGTTCTGTTATTCTTGTACTGTTTATTATATCGGAATGAAACTTCACAGATATGTTGAACAGCAAAGGTTACATATTACAACGAAGGACCGTCACTCTTACCTTTCCAGTTCATGAGTTATCCACCCTTGATTAATCTGGAAAATGTTTTTGACCTGTAGTTCCTTTACTATATGAAATATCTGAATGAAACTTCACAGATATGTTGACCATCAAAGGTTATATATTGTGACTAAGGACGTCATATCACTGTCTATCTCAGTTCTGTTGCTATTTAGGCATTATATATCTCACAAAATAACTTTTGGTGCCCCCAGCAGTGGCGGGGTATTATGCAGTGCTTGCGGTGCTTTTATTGAATGACGTCGTCAATGACATTGAATGATACGATCATCGATAATTACGTCATAATCGCTAGTTTGAACAGTGAGTCAGCTTGTAAACTGATAAATAGGATACCAGGTTTGCGTCTTATGATATCAAGTTTACCAGGCTCGGCTTTAAGAATGCATGTTGAATCGCTCGGCAAGCCTCGCGATGTCAACAAGCATTCTTAAAGCCTAGCCTGGTAAACTTGATATGAAAGACACTCACCTAGTATTCTCTTTTTATCATAGTTGTGCCTTGTCCTGAGATAATCTGTCATTAGGCTCTAACCATCCAAGACTCAAACCAACCTGCTAAGCCACATGGACAAACTACATATACATGTACAATGCAATATTTTTTGTTTCATCTTTAGACATATATAAGCCATTAACAAATTCAAAATATCGCTGATGTGTGTGTGTGTGTGTGTGTGTGTGTGTGTGTGTGTGTGTGTGTGTGTGTGTGTGTGTGTGTGTAGTTTGCAATACTCCCATCAAGTATTATAATTGGCTTTGACCCCCCCATATTGAAAAGCTTCCTACGCCTATGCTTTGGTAGTTTTGCAATTATCATGCTGAGAAAAAGGGAAATGGTTGCTATAACATTTTATTGTTTTTTGCTGTCTTGTGACTGTCTGTCTTCTATGCCTCTTTTCAGTGGTTGAATAGGTTGTTATGTGATCTGTGCTTGTTGCATTGCCTGATCAAGCTCATATGTTTTTGACCTACGTCATTACCCATTAGATAGAAACAGCTTCTTTATTTAGGTTCAAAGGGTAATTATATAGAAGAAACGTTCCTATTCTTTGTCCGTTATATTTTCAAGAAATGCCTCAAATGAAAACTGTACCACATTTTGTTATTGGGGTGTATGATATCATGGCGTCAACACAATGCCCATACATTAGCTGATGTAATGTTGGTTTTATGCTAGTGCCCATACCATAGATGTTAACGTAATACAAAATAAGCTGTAATGTTTCAGAAGCTCTTTCACAAACAATGTAGATCCAGATCAGACTTCTCCTGTAGTAGCCGTCTGATCGAGGTCCACACTGTTTGTTCCAAAGCTTAACGCAGTCAATAATATGGCAATTATTTACATCAGACGAATTCAGCAGACAACATTTCAGATATTATTTGCTTGCGTTATAAAGCTTAAATTGAAACAATGTAGAAAATCATGTCCAATTTCATTCATGTCCGATTTAAACTACTTTAGTCCTAATATGCAATAAGTTGTTTGTGTTTATAAGTTACTATTAGACGTCAAATGATTTGCCTTAAGTGTTGACTACTTTTTCTTTTTCAGACTACTACAAGAGACAGGGTAAGTAAATATCTATTTTTTTTTATCATAATTATGGTGTTCACACAACCAGTCCTCTACTTTTAACTGAACAAACGAAATAGAATAAACTGTTACTAAAAATAGGAGACTGTCTTTAATAGAAAAAATTTTTGTTGATAAATGGAAAATGCAATTACTTACACATACCCTAGGCTTAGCTGAGTCTCTTATAAGAATTTCACAAAAACCGATAATCATTGAGTAAAAATCACGATCACTTTAGCGATGTTTGTTGAGATAAACTAGATAATTTTGTTTGCAAAATATATGCTTGTGATTCTTCATATGGTGCATATATTTCGCAGCTAATTTGTTTTGCTGGAGAATATTCAAATGTGAGTGATTTTAACAACCGAAAACAATATTTGACTGTTAAATTGCTGAAACAGGGCTTTCTTTATCATAGACTATGTAACGCATTAAATGAATTATACACTCAAGAGTTGGTAGTTAAATACAATGCTGGGTTGAAAACTCGTCTGTAGCAAGTCATTTTAGAGCCAGTTTTCTATGGCGATTTGGTTTACAATTTTAAAAGGTTCATTGAAAATAGTGTAGAAAGAATGGATCCTTTAGAAATAGAGAGAACCTTCACTAATAGAAAACAGTCGACTTGGGACCTAATGGGAAGTGCAACAATTTTCCCACCTCTAGCACCGGCTTAAATTGTTTCCTGATTATCATCTGAACCCAATACTCTTGAAGGGCCAGAATATGAAAAAATATCAACACTATATCGATGCACGGGGAGAAGATTTACCATCTCTACACAAAATCAACGACAGCTGTTGCGACCTCTAAATAATTTGGAAAGCCTTATTTAAATGAATAGTCTAAGAAGATCATCAAGCATTAAACACAGTTGGATAATGCATGCATGTTATGCGGCAGTCTGCATGTCTGGTGATAACTTAAACCACAGTGTAAAGCTAAAGTTTCCCTTTATTTGTTCAACGATTGGTCAGGCCTCAGACTACTCTTACTTAAATCTGATGCTGGAATAAGGCTAGGCCCACGGCCACTAAATTTGTTTGATCAAAGTCTGTTAATTGACTTAGTTGTTTCCCTGTGAAGATGAATTGTATTATAAGTTTGGAGGCCTCCATACAAGCTAAACTCATTTCGTGCTTTACAATAGCAAAATCAAGGGCGAGGATTTGGCTAAAGACATTAATATTAGCCTCCAATTTCCAGGTGGCTTTGGCTGCTGTCTATTCTAAGGTGGTTGTTCTGTAGGGTGTTTCATTTTTTGGACTTTTTCTCTGATCACCTATATAATTAAACCAACTGTTCTCTAGTATAAACAATATATCTAGACCAAATTTCAGCTCAATCCATCAATGTTTGAACCTCCCCCTACCTGGATGAATTTTTGACCCTACAGCCATCTGTAGGCAGTTTTCCCTACAATAAGGGTATCATTTGGAACATTTTCCACCTATAATCTTTTGCTGTAATTGTGCAATATGAATAATTTGAAGTAGTTAAAACTCATTTATGCCCATATTTTATAATAGAAATACTGAATTAATATAGTGATTCATTTAATTAACATTGGCAAAAAGGTGCGTTTTTCCTGAAAATTGAAAAAAAAGATAATTTTGGATTGTTTTTCCCATTTGCAAGCATTCAAGGCAAAAAGCAGAGGGATCTTATCAGTCATCTTGATCTTAACTGTTATGTTTTAGTACTTAATGATGTACAGGTACTAATTTGATTGCCATATATTTCAGATTGCTTAGTCTTAATGCAATACTGACTGTATTGTTCTAATAGATATAAAGTGATTTGTTAAGTGAGACACCACTGTGTTATTTTGGATATGCCAAAAAGTAAGTGAGTATGAGCAGGAAATGCCACGATCACACGCTACAGACCAACCCATAGTACTGTGAGGAAGAGGCAAAGAACAATGACATTGAATTGACATTTAGAAACAATAAAAGTAAAGCAACCAGCCCTCTCTCTCTTCTGCAGCGCCATGATTTCAAAACTAGAAAAGACACAAAGTTCTGCAAAACAAAAGAAGACCTTACACACAACATCCACAAGCAATGGGACTCAGCATCAACAAATAGTCATCAAATAGGAAAACAACCAAAGACTCAGAGAGTCATCCCAACAGGCTAATATATGGGAGAATTGGTCCATCTTTAAGTGTAATTCCAGGCCATCCAACTTCCTTAGGTCAATGTTCTCCACTAGGACGGAAAGATAAAGTATGCAAACGACCAAGATGCTGATGAGCAGCTCGCGATAACTGGACCATCACATACAGTGTCTGGCAGCCAAGTAAGAAAAGTGCTTTGTTGACAACCCTCAGTGTAAGGCACATGCAAAACCGTGAACAACATTATTTATATGTGTTAGGACATAAAAGCTTTAAAATGGCTCCACAACACTTTTCGAATAAGAGCTTGGTAAAGGCATCAGGTGGCTAGCATGTTGTCATGGGGAGTTGCATATTCAACATTCTTGAAGCTCCTGGTCCTGTGACAGGTATGTGAACTTAACTGGGTGCTTTGTTTAGTTCATTGTTTACAACTCTATCCATCAGCTATGTATACCTAACAAATACCATATTCATGAGATTCAGACAGACTCTGGGCGGTTTGAAAGAGGTTCCCTCACACAAGAGTTGACCCACTACAGCTTAGACTTATATTGGCAAGAAGTTTATTGCCCTCACACCTTTCTGATAGCAAGAGCATTCATAAGATGTGCATAACTGCTTACAGCAGAGCAGCACCTACATGAAGATGACTTCGGAAGAGACGTCTACAGAGAACAGTGAACTTGTCATCAAGAATGGGTGGACAAGTAATTCGCCTGAGACTTTTAATGAGACTCTTGGTGCATTACACCATGGAGGGAGCGCAGTGGCTCAGTGGTAGAGTGCTTGACTCAAGACCGAAGGGCCGCGGGGTTCGGGCCTCACCAGCGTCACTGTGTTGTGTCCTTGAGCAAGAACATTAATCCTAGCTTAGTACTGGTTCAACCCAGGAAGATCCGTCCCTTTATAACTGAAAGATTGTAGATGGGACGTAAAGAATCAAATCAAACAAAACAATCATTACACCACGGCAGATTTCTTGGCTCCTGCTTGTATATCACCAAGCTTGTTATGTTGTTGTTCAATGTAACAGCCAGGAATTCTCACTTCAAACATGCTTGCCAAAACATATGACCACGAGTATAGGACCAGGGTTCCTTCAACCCAGAGTTGGTTGCTGAGGCACCATGGTTGGACTTCGAGTTACCATTGGTATCCTGGGTCAGGTGTGGTGCTTGATTGTATCGATTCCTGATCTTTGCCCTTTTTCTTACATACATAGTATGGGAGCAAAGGTACATACCAGGACATTGTTGCTGCAATTGTATGGGTAGTTAGACAGTCTCTTCTACAACACCTATCGTACCCTACTGAATACCTTGTAATCCCTGCCTTTTTTATGAGTCTGCGGTTCCTGGTTTGAAGGAAGTTATGGCTAAACAAGCTCATTTGTATTCTCCAATGCCTGAGCATGCTCTCAAGATCTCATGAGAGATCCATGGGGATGCTTCCCCTGAGCATGCTGAGTATTTGGTTTTCATTTGGATGACTTGTAATATCAAAAATTACTCTTTGATGTCTTTGAATACCAATCACTTTATATTTTTAGAACAATACAGTATACCACTTAATCCGGTGCTAGGGGGCATGAGAATTGTAGCACTTTCCATTAGTTCTCATGAACAAACTCAATAAAACCGAGTCTCCTGTTTTCTTATATTTTAGGTTCTCTGTACTTCTGAGGGATCCGTTTTTCAAGATTATTTATATGAGATATCATTAGCACATCACTTAAAGACAAAAATATCTTAGAAATATATGGTTCAGTATTGTTATAATGATATCTGTAAAATCAAATTGGTACATCATTAGGTATTCAACAATATTACAGTCTAGACCATGACCAGATGACTCTGATAAGAGCCTTCTCGAGACTGCAAATGGGAAAAAATCAAAAATTGTCTTTTTTTCAATTTTCAGGAAAAACGCACCTTTTTGGCAATGTTAATTAACTGAATCATTATATTAATTCAGTATTTCTATTATAAAATATGGGCATAAATGAGTCGAGACTACTTCAAATTACTGGTATTGCACAATTACAGCAAAAGATTATAGGTGGAATATGTTCCAAATGATACCCTTATTGTAGGGAAAACTGCCTACAGATGGCTGTAGGGTCAAAAATTCAACCAGGTAGGGGGAGGTTCAAACATTGATGGATTGAGCTAAAATTTGGTCTGGATATATTGTTTATACTAGAGAACAGTTGGTTTAATTATATAGGTGATCAGAGAAAAAGTCCGAAAAATGAAACACACTATTGTTCTGATCTTATTTATGCAATATTTAGTGTGTGTGTGTGTGTGTGTGTGTGTGTGTGTGTGTGTGTGTGTGTGTGTGTGTGTGTGTGTTGAGCTTCGTTTGTTATGCAGTTCTTTGTGTCCTTTCATGTTTTGCAATTAACTTGCTGGAGAAAAAAATGGTTACTTTTGATTTATTGTAATCTGAATGCCATGTCGCTCTTATCATTCTTTGCCTCTTTCTCATGGTGCCGTTGGTTGGTCTGAAGTGTTTGATTGTGAAATTTACTAGCCATTTCACTTAATGTTTTAGTAACACTCTGCAATGGCGCCCATAACACGTCTTGAAGTTTTCATTCTAAAAATGCGGTTTTAAAATCAGTTAGGTATCATATAATAATAAGCTCCTGCATTATTGAAAATACTTAACTCGCTGTGAAAAAACAGTCTGCTCATTTTGTCCAACTGGTCAATTAAACAGTCATGTAATATTCTATTTACTATACATATTAATAATACTCTATTTAACGATGTGACACAAGTGACACCAACTTTTACCTGCGCCGCAATAACGAAATCAGGTCTAGTAGTGTGTCCTCTCCGTCTTTGCGTCTATTCGTCTGTCCATCTGTCCATCAGTCTGTCTTTCCCCAACAGTTTAGGGGTGCCAAGTTTGTGTAGCCTTTATCTCCAAAAGTTATCATTCCTTTTTATTCAAAAATAGTGAGTATGGTCAGGAAATACCACAATCACAAACTGCAGACAAACCAATGGCACCGCGAGGAAGAGTCACACAACAACCACGAGACACCAGGAATACAAACTAAGCAAAGCAACCAGCTCTCTCTTCCCCATCAAGAAACTTTGCCTAATGGTTGTTCACATATTAAAGATGTGCACCATAAATTTTGTACATGTTTCATTTTTTCTTAATTTTGAGGGTAGTTTGACTTAGACATTTTTTCCATTCGAAATGCTTACCCTAGTTTGTGTTAACTGTAACTCCAACAGTATCCATTCCTTTATATTCAAACTTTGCATAATGATTGTTCACACATTGAAAATGTGCACCTATTTTGTGGACATATTTTTCATTTTGAGGGGTGTTGAGCTTAGACATTTTTTCCATCTGAAATATTAAGGGGGTGCCTAGTTTATGTTATCAGTAACTATAACATATTCATTCATTTATATTCAAACTTTGCATAATGATTTCTCACACATTAGAGATGTGCGTCTCATTTTATGTGCACATTATTTTCCTTCCGAAATGCTTAGGGGGTTTCAATTGTAACTCAAACAGAATTTCCTTCTTTTACTTTCAAACTTTGCTTAATGAATGTTACAAATTGAAGATGTGCACCTCCTATTTTATTGCACATTTAATAACTATTTATTTACTGCTGATGGGTGTTGAACTTAGACTTTTTTCCTTCGGAAATGCTTAGGGGTGCATAGTTTGTGTAATCTGTAACTCCAACAATATTTATTCCTTTACATTCAAACTTTGCATAATGATTTCTCACACATTTAAGATGTGCGCCTCTTATTTTATGCACATTTTACGATTTCTTTTCATTTTTGGGTCTTGAACCTAGAATTTTTTCGTTAGAAATGTTTAGATGGTTTCTGGTTTTGTAATCCATAACTCCAAGAGTTTTCATTTCTAAATATTCAAACTTTGCATAATGATTGTTCCTACAATGAACATGTGCCTCTACTTTTTTAAGCAAATGTGATATATATTTTCTTATTTTTAGGGCTCTTTAACTTAGATTTTTAACATCAAAATGGCTTAGGGAGTGCCTTGTTGTGTAATCTAACTCAAGCCGTTTTCATTCCTTTATATTCAAACTTTGTATTATGATTGTTCACATATTGAACATGTATACTATATATTTGTGCACATTTGATAATATAGTTTTGAGTGTTTAACATAGAAATTGTTACGTCACCTACTGTAGATTACATTGTGTATTTTGGTGTAATCTAATTTCATTCCCGTATATTTAACTTTCCACATCGACTGTCCATACAGTTCAAGAGCAGAGTTTGGTCATGTTTCTCTACGTAATCTATAATGAAGACAAAAAGTAACTTAACACTGTTAATGTTTATACTTTTACCAGTTATTGGTTAGTCATATATTAATTAAGTTTGATTCTTATTTAAGTCAAATCAATTGCTCGCATGAAAGTTGAATTCATTTTTGTATTGTTATAAATGCAAATGCGCAGCCCCAATGGATTAGACAAGGGGATTAAATAACTTCTTCAAGGCGTATCACTTTGGATGTGTAACTGTAGCTTAGAGATTGGACAATTTTAAATTTAATGCCCAATCTGAAAGACATGCTATCATATAATTGTTAAAGAATCAAATCAACCCAAACCATTCCACGAATAAGAGTTGCGTATTTACGTCTATACGTTTTTTTTGTAAACTGTGCAGTGCTTTTAGTTGAATTTCATGTTACAAATATTTGCCATTTTTCTTCCAAACCGATTCGAAAACTTCATCAGCTTATCTTGTCACATACTCTAGGCAAATGTTCAAGGGAATTGCTGATTAAAAAATAATGTCATCAGAGATAAAGCTTTTAGAAAGGACTAAAGTTATCTATTGTTTATTTCAAAAGGAAGATAATTCCAATGTTAACCAATTTTAAGATGCTGCCAAAAGCTAAACATACATTAGAGACGAAATGTTTTGCAGTATTTGATAGGCAATCAATGGCCCATAAAAAGCGAGTTCAAAACCTAGGTTTACGCAGGATTTTGAAAGGAAATATGGAATTCATGTTTTTACCTTAACAGCACAAATAACTCAAAACAAGATAAGTTTTCCTCAGTTATTTATGTAAAGTGGGGGTACCAGGAGCTCAGTACACTATAATATTTGGTTAAAAGAAAAAACAGTACAGATATATTAGGTTGTTAAAAGTGTATAGTTACTTTTGCTTTTAATTAGTGTATACAAATCTATAATGAGGATGGGATAGAAAAAACTTTGGTCAGGATCACTGATTGTCATCATGAGGCTTGCTGAGTGATAACAAATGGTTATGGCGACGGACTGTTTTTTCTTTCTTACCACTAAGTACCCCATTTTACATTGTAAAATCATAAACGAGACTCCCAGTAAATCCTGATTTCTCTGAGGAGTGACATTATGACGTCATTTTAGCATTACAATGTCGTCAAGGATTGATGTGCCACTGTTCAGAAATATTTCTTTCCCACTGCCTGGTATGGGTTAATAAGATAGATTAACCTCAAAGTAAAACAACGGAAATCCCAATCTGGTGTGTGAGAAAAGAGTGTCATCTTCAGTTAATGAAAAAATTGTTGGTTGAAACGACGTCTGCTCTCTAAGATGAATAGTTTTGATTATAATTCTATAAAACTTGGTCACATTATTAAGTACCATAATGTCTTCAAGTTTCAGAATGGCCCATATCGCATCATGCCTACAGGAGTTATTGTCCTTTGTTAATGACAATTCCCTATTTATGTAATTTTGGCAATAGTGGGGCATCAGTGTCCTTTGGACACATTTCTAGTTTATGTTTAAACTCACTACTTTTTGGACATAGTTGTGATTTGAGTATGGAGATAAAAAGTTTATCTGGTATAATCTACTCATTAAAGTCAAATAGGTGTATCAGGTGCCCAAAGTATGTTTTATTCAGATGATTCTCTAAGATAAACACAACATTATTCTCGCAACATGGAATGATATATCGATTAAAATGCCCGTATATCATTAGTGGTCTACTTTTAGTAGAGTTAGCTATAGACGTCCATAACTAAGTTGTGATAACAGTAGCAAAGTTTTAACGTGTCTACTCAAAAATCGCTTCCAAACTTATACAAAATAATCTGACTGTGTTACACACATTCAGATTTCCATATGTTTTACTTTACGAGTTTATTTTCCTTCAAAAATGACACTTTTCTCTGCAACTTTTACCCAACTTTTTATACAATATAAATAATACCAGAGCACTCATGTTATATCCTGTATCTATTTAGGTTGAGACACAAGAAAACTATTTGCGTTACCCTCTCTTACGATAAACAGGTAGCTCAAAGTCAGATAAGATGTATTGAAATTTATTCAAGTGCCTCAATAGTCAGACGCTTTATGTACAAGAAACAGAGAATTTTGAAACAATCACACTACAAATAAGGTTCGTAAATGTATTCTGCAAATTGACTTAATCTAGCAATCTTATATACTGTTCACAAAAAGTAGGGGATATTCTAATATTAAACATTATAGCATTTACAAAACTAATGCCATATGCCTAAAACTGCTAGTATTAATTAGCCAAGTCATCGCACCTAAAACATGAATACCATCGTTAGGGTTTATCTGGTTACCTATTTCTGATGCAACCATATTTAGACCAGGGGTAGCCTTCCAATTTTACATGTAATATCATGGCAATGGATTTTAAAATGGCTGTTTTTAAGAATAACATATCGTACTTCAATACTTTTTTATGTTTAAACTTTGATCTTATCCCTGTGTCCTCAATTTCAGGAATCTAGGTACAAAAGTTTGTATTTTTTGCGATTTGTGTCATTTTTTACACTTTTGTCACTGCCCTATCTTCTAGAAATAACAATTGTGGTACGTGAAAAAAAATCTTAAAAACAAAGATATCCAAAATGCATTTTTAGCATGCATTATGGAAAGCCTTTCAAAGAGCTACGTGCGTTAAGAGGCTATTTTGGCAATTCTCTGAGGCTAAAATATAAAACTCGTTTTTTCGCCATTTTCTTCTCATTAGGTTATTAGAACAATAGCCCAAGTGTAAACATCTGGTATAAATTTTACTTTTACCGCTGCTATGGTAACAAAAATGGCTGCCAAAATAGGCTAAAAAGGAAATTGGCTATTAAGGAGCTAATTTGAGACATTTGACAGAGAAATTAACCTAGAGTACAAGCAAATATCAAAAAGACATTTTAACAGATGATGAGAATTTTCATGGCACACGACATATTAAAAGTTTTGTTTTATTTTTTAGCTGTGCTGATATCTAATTCTTAAAAATCGGTCTCCAAAAGCCTTAGATTTAGTCCAAAATGGTGATTTCCCTATCGTGAGCCTATTCTGTCGGCCATTTTGTCATCCTAACAACCATTGAATTTTAATAAATGCCAGAATTTAAAACTTGAGTTATGCTTCTAATAAACCAACCGGAAGATATTAGTCAAAAGCAACTTTCAGATTTTGGCTCCAGAGTGGGACCAAATTTGCCCCTTAATGCACGTACCTCTATAATCATCTTTGTGAAAGTTTGGTATTGACCTTTAGTTTCTTTGGCACGTCCTTAAGGTCATATTACTCAATTTTCAGCCCTCAAGTTACACAAAAAAACTGCCTTACATATTTCTCTATGAAAAGACAAAATTATATATGCGACAAACTAGGATTATCATTTCTAGATTTGTTATGTCCCAATATCCTCTACTTTTGTGGACAGTATGATAACAAAAATTAATAAATATTACTAGTAAACTCTGACCTTTCATAAATCCAGGGTCAGCTTTAGTCAAGGTTTACATTTACAAGAAGCACACTTTTACACATGTCTCCATCCTTCTGGCATATGTGTTACCCAATCCAAAAGTTGACTCGAAGTTGGCTTGAAACTAATCATCGCATGACATCAGATAATTTTTTAAGTTACGTCTATGTATCTTTTAACTTCAAGGAAGGAAAAATAATACTTTTGCGTGTTTTTTGAACTATTTACGGCATTTTGTAACTGTGTAAAGCTACTTAACACGGCGATAAAAGCCCCAATAACATGCTATTGTGGCCACCGTGTCTATGCATAGGTAAATGGCCTTCTTTGTCAATATGAGTTTAACAGATTATCGTTGGTAAACATTCAGCTGAGGTTGACTTTAACCTATCATCTATTACAACTTGGTTAACTTTTTGCATGCTGGGTAGTATTTCATGGACTTGTTCTCTTCTGCTGACTTCATTTTAAAAAAAATGACTTTTTTCTAAATATTCTTCCAGGAACACTGTTAATTTTGCAATTTGTTTAAAGTCAGATCAGAAAGGAACAAGTTGATTACACTGGCAAATGACGTTTGAGCAGATTGAGAGGACAAATGAGCGGGAAAAAACGGACGTTTTTTCCCGCTCATTTGTCCTCTCAATCTGCTCAAACGTTTGAGGAGCAAAAAAATGACATTATTAGCGATATGGAAATTGACCCTTTCAAGCGGATTACATGTGTATTTCCATTGCAGATGCAGATCGTAGTTTATATCTGCACAACTTCGATTTTTATTGCCTTCAAAGACACCTTAAAATGTCAATCGTAACTGCCTTGGCCAATTGAATTACGGAATTCCGTGGAATCAGACCTCAGATATACATCAAGGATCTACTTTGATAGCGTGATGCTGCCGTTACATAACGTGAAGGCACAGAAACAATATCAATATAATAACATGTGTGATTGCAGCAAAACAAACGTTTTTAATAGAAGTAAGTAAGGGTACAAAGACCAGGAATCGATACAATCAAGTACCAAATCTGACCCAGGATACCAATGGGAACGTGACAAACTCACAGCAGACACCACAAACGAGAGCCAAGAGGTCAGCCCTTTCCCAGCAGGTGACCACAAAGCACATATAAATAGACACGCACAAAGACATAGCAAACACAAACAGAACAAAAACATAAAAGATCCACAAAAGAAGTACCACCTTGGAACGGTCAGTAAAGTATTTTACTGGAGGGCTTAAACCGGTTTAACGGCGCCAACCTCACCCTTAATTCAGATGTGGATCAAGACACATAGATATTTGGTTTGCATGAAAGACCCCTAACTTATCAATGCATCATCTCCTAAAACATATAAATCAAGATATAACAAGGAGATAAAGCAAAGATAAGGACTCAACAGTAAATAAAACTGAATACCGGAGCAAAAGAAATCCAACAGGTAAGCCCCGGTAAGCCCGACAAACAGCCAAAGCATCAGGCCCCTACCATCTCATCAATAGATAAGTCTTTAAGTCGGAACCATCATAGAGTCTGAAGTCCGACCCACAGGAGGGCAATTAAAGAGGAAAGCAAAGTTGCCAACCGTGATTGGGTTGACTACCAAGCATGCAGTCTGTAGCAATACATTTATGTTATAGCCAATCTTTTAATAATGGGAAATTATTTTAATGAACTGCGCTGAAAAATTATTAGAACCAACAATCTTCTTCAATTTATACACCAAGTCACCATAGAAATCAGGTTCCGAAAGTCCTTGGCACAAGAGAGATTTAAGTCCAACTTGGAATTTAGAAATCAAATCATAGTATCTTTTATAAAATTTTGAAAATGTTTTGCGAAGTTTATGATACCGATAGCCTTGTTTAAGAAGTTTCTGAGTTAACAATTAATTGCGAGTGTTGAAGTCAGCAACATAGCTAGATGTTCTAGCAAAACGAATGAGTTGAGAGATATAGACTCCATAGGATGTAGAAAGAGGAACATCACCATCTAAAAATGGGAAATTGACAATTTCAAAATCAAAGTCGTCACGTTTATCATAAATTTTTGTAGAAACGATATCATTAGAAACTGACAAATGGAAGTCTAAAAATGCGGCTTCAGTATCAGAGGCATCTGCTTTATTTAGTTGGAGCTCTGAAGGGTATATTTGACTTACCATATTGTAAAATAAACATTATTTATATTTAAAATATCGTCAAAATATCTGGAAGTAGTGTTAAACGCATCAATAACATCAGCCTGCTTATCATCAGAAAAATACATCATAAAGTCTATTAATTTTCAATGAACAATCGCTATAGCCATATATTTTTGAAAACTCATTAATTCTGTTGCTAAAACGTTTAGGGTAATCAAAATAATACAGTTAAATAGGACTGGGCCCAAATGCTACAGTCCAAAGTTTTCTGACGCCAGTTCTGGCTAATAAAATGGAGCTTTTTCGTACATAGTACTTAGCGTAACGCACCTTACGTATATCGAGGCTTGATTTGGTTCTCAAATTGTGCCAATCTTTCCCTTACTGGATGCTTTAAATGTGTGTGTTTATTGTATATTTACAGTTGGCAAGATTCTTGAGACGCTGAAGAAACGTGGACATAATCGACAGCATAAGAATGAAAAAAGCGATAACAAGCCCCACAAGAAGTAAACAAAACTCAGAGAAAGACCAACATGATAGAGCCCTGTCAGCTTACATGCAACCTTGAAACAAAAACAGCAACAGCCTGGCCAACCTTACAAAATGACAGGAAGGCCTCCTAGCAACTATCTGTCGAAAAAAAAATACTTTAAATGATCAGAGTCCTTGCGCGATTAGAGTAGGGTGACTAAACAGATTTACATTTAGAAATATGAAAGAAAATCCTGTTTTCGCCCAATCAGGTGAATAAAGTACCATAACCAAACCAACTACGTGACTCTACGCTTATTGAGCAAAGTCCCTAATTAGTAAAACTGGTTATTCTTGTAAAAATCACATTGCAGCACATATCTGTGTTGATTTCTATTTTGTAAATATTTGTTTAGGTGCTCATTAGAAACTTGTAAAGACCTTTACAATGAGCAGCTAAGCATAAATCCCCCCCCAAAAAATAAAAGGCAACGGACTATTACCTAAGCATCAATTTCATACACAGTTTTAACATCTAAAGTGTAAGGTTATGGTCATTATTGTACTGAATGTTAATTTGGTGATTGACACCTTTTGAAAAGAATTGAAACGTTATTTTTAAAAACACTAAAAATATATGTCTCTATATTGTGTTATGTTTTCTCTCAAATCAAAATATAAAGTGAAAACATTTGACTTTTGACCCGGCTAAGCAGAATAGATTTTATTTACAATTTTCTTACAAGTTTGATAGTCCTTAAAAGCCATATCTTTCAAATGCGTTTCACGAGAATTTTTGGCAAAGGGCGACACTTTCAGCTGAAAAAATATTCTTAATTTGCTTATTTCACATTTGCTCTCATTTTAATCATATTTCATATAAATGCACATTAACATGATTAACGACCAAAACTTTGAATTGGACATAAGTTGTAATGTCAACTCAATATGTATGTCTAGACAAGGCTCTAAATGTATTTTTTTCTGTTGATACGACGGACTTGGACACTGAAATGGACACGAGATGTGAAACTCTTACAACTTCCCAATGATAGAATAATTTGAACAACATTATTTTGAGCAGATAAAAACTTATCAGAACTAATTTTTAAAAAAAAAAATGTTTTGGATTCTTTGCAAAACAGTTAAATATTGGTGTGTAAGGATGATAAAAGTGTATAACAGCGTAAAATGTACAAGCTTCCACAGGTTTAGATAAACAAACTTTTTGAGCAAAAAATTGTAAATGCTTTCTTCCCCATCAGTTTTAACATATGGTTTGGGTGCTCAAAAGAACCGTCTCTTTGAGACGGTTCTTTTGAGTACCCACAACATATGTTCAATGAGACGGTTCTCTTGAGTACCCACAACATATGTTTTGGTTGAGAAATAAGAAAATTATTTTTTGGGTACGCACTCTTAACTCCTGCTTCTTAGATTGTACATTTCCTGCAGTTATAAAATGTAATAACATATCAGCCTTTAATTGAGAAAATCTGTCTTCAGGGTTTGCAGAAACACTAGAACATTCACTATTTGCCGGTATAAAGTATTGCAGTAGATTGAGGTTTTAGCTAATGGTTGGTTGCATACCTAGACAATCACATGGGTTGGTCCACAGGATCATTATCAGTATCTAATGTACTACAAACTCAATAACCTGTCTAGATAAATACTCAAATTACCTAAGAATTATTGTAAAAATCTAAATTTTACTAAAAATGTCTCGAACTATTTTTTATGAGTTTAGCCAGTTTGTGAGATATCATTACTTATTGCACATGAGTAAAGTTATAAATGAAACATACATGCACAGCTATCTAGTGGGGCTAAATGCCTAAAATTTAGCCGGAGCTTATATCTATAGACCATATTTGTGTGTTTGAGCAGCGAAGGCTCTTGCGAGACTGCGCGAATGCGCAGGCTCGTCTGAGACTTTGTTGCTGGCATGTGTAATAAGTACACAAAGTCTCGTGCGCTGGCTCTTTTATATATATTTTATATTATGTTTTTCTTTATTCTTAATGTTGTTTGCTGTGTTTTACATTATCATCATTGCATTAGCCAATCTGTTAGAAATATTTTGTTCACATAAGGTTTCAGCTAGAATATATTTGTAAGTTGGCTTGACTTAACTATACCGGAGATTATGTACAATTTGTCTTTTAACTAAGCGCATCTAAATACACATTGTGTATGCAAGAAGCGAAGGCTTTGATTAGATTTTGAGCATACACATGGTTGTTAGAGCCTTTGCTGCTGTACTAGATCTCATGTTCTGGTATATGGTTCAGTTTAAAATATATCACACATAATTTGCTTGGCATCTGGAATTGTCATAAAGCCATGTATTAAAGTAAGTAAGGTTGCAAAGTCAATTTCAGCAGTAGTTTACATATTTAACAACGTTATGTAATGACATTCATAACAAGTTCGCAATTAACGTTATGTAATGACATTCATAGCAAATTCGCAAATATTTGCGAATTTGTTATGAATGCAAATATTTGCGAATTTGTAATGAATTTCATTACATAACGTTGTTAAATGTGTCCCCATGCAAAAAAAATGAGATTTTATAACTAAAACAGACATGTAGCGAGTGCTAAAATGATTCATTTTATTAAACGTGATGTGAAAAAGATACAAAATGCTTTGCAAGCCTCTTTTTACCACAACTCATTTAATAAATTTAATAACACATGAGCACTTATATAAGATGTTCCATTTGTATCAGGTTGGCTTAAGTATCACAGCACAAGAAAACATATTAATGCGGTTTGCGAACAAAGATTCTAAAAATATAAACCTGTGCATCCGTGAAATGTGGTCAGCGAAAATGTTTTACCTACCAAGAAGTTGTACTAGTTAATTATGATAATTTAATTAATTTAAGATCATATCCATTCTTTGTACATGAAGTCTCAGCAAATGGTTAACCCGAAAACTTAGTTTTCTTGTGCTGTGTATCATATTCGATCTTATCATTCATGTTATCTTCAACCATTTGTATACTAGAATGTAACAAACGATTACTTAGTTAGTTAAACAGTGAGATCCCAGGTGAAATGCCACAGAATTCGGGATTTCATCCAAGTATGCACTGTTACATTTGATTAGAGCAGAATTCACAAACTGAAATGGATAATTTCACCCATGATCTATGTGCAATTAATCAAAAAAAATAGATGCACACAATCAAAGACTTGTTAGTATACAAAGGGTTTCTCATGAAACACCCGTTATGCATTGAAAAAAATAATAATAAAAAGTGTGTTTATGTTTTATGTATCTACATGCTGTGATGTCCTAAAATATTATTAAATAAAAGTTCGTTATTAGGTACATTTTATAACAGTAGGCCAGTTTATGATACTGTATGAGCCACATGAGAAAACGTGTCTTTGGGGTTTCTGAAAAAGCGAGACTCAAACCAGTCTCCGCAGCTAGAGAGACTAGGTAGAAAATTGCAATTTCACTCCAAGCAAGTTAAGATATCATTCTTTTCAGAAAACGAATAGATGGCGCTGATCAGTTTGCGCATGCTAATAAGTGCCTTTGTTATTCGCCAACCCCCAAAGACAGGTATTCTCGCGTTGAGGCCCATATCATGGTAAATATTGCATTATTGAGCAGCAATGGCTCTGGCAATCCTACACAAACTACAAACTTATAAGACGCTTTGCTGCTTGGATACACAAAGTATGAATGTAATTGACGATTAAGAGTAATAACAATAGCAATGCATAGTTGCACTGGGTACGTTCGCAAGTGCGTGTGAAGGAGGATCTTTTGCATATGCTATAAAACCATTTCCACAAGCTAAAATTAGTTATACTATAGATATTTTCCAAAAACAAACAAACGAACAAACGAACGAACAAACAAACAAACAAACAAACAAACAAACAAACAGACAAACAAATTTTTAACTTTAAATGGGCTGGTACCAGGCTTGAGGTACAAGTTGTCATGTACATACAGTGAAGATTCAAATTAGTCTGTACATCTACACAATCTGATCAGAATCTTCGTGTTCGTGCTGAAGAAGCATTGGACCGTTGGCTACATATAGACTGTCTATCAAAGACTCAGACGAGTCTGCGCACATGCGCAGACTGATCTGAGTATTTGATTGTCGCACTTACCATCTTGAACCTTAAACCAAATGTCTGTAAATATCACTTTGTTAATACTATGTGCTTGTTACCATGGTGTTACATGTATAGTGCGCCTTTTTTGTGATTACTGTGTTAAATCTCCTAACCATGTGAGAACATATTGTGCATTTTTGAAACAAATCATATAAAGAAGCTGCAGTAAGACTTTCATTTGATATTGCTTTGAATACATACATGATAAAGTAGATTATTCTTGGATTACGTTGACCGATCCGAGACAATGGCGTAGCACCCATTACGCAGTCTACGCACGTGCGTTATAAAAATAGTAACATTCAAGGGAGGTAACTTAATGTGAGTTTCCATACTATAAGGAACTGCTCATAAAGGAAAGAATTCGCTTCCTCTGGAACAAATTCTTTCCTTTAAGAGAAATTCTCATTTTGAAAAAAAGACGCAATTGAAGAGAATCAACGCTTGACCCAGTAGTCTCCCTTTGATGTGCTCATTTTTTTTTCAGCGTTCTGGCTACGCCATTGTGAGAATGCTCCTGATCAAAACAAAAGGCTGGTCAGAGAATAAAACCTCTATTGCACTATATGGAGTTATGGCCTTTTTGAGAACATTAGGATTAAACACTACACTAAACATGCCTCATCAGTTACTGGCGGTCCAACCAAGAGTGACAGTAATGTAATATTTTGTTTACACTCGTTAAGTAAAACATTAACCTGTACACTCCACTTGAGCTAACGCGAATCGATAGACATTTGTGTATTAATCCTAGCCTGCGGGTAGGATTAATACACAAGTGACCTATCGATTGAAAGTAACAGATAGCTTTGTACACAGAACATGACGTCACTGTCACTCTTGGCCTGGAGGACAGTAGCCAAAGTGGCGTATCCTGATGTGGGGATAAACACTGCTAAGATGTTAGATATACAAACATTTCTGGTTAGTATCAATCACTTCGATTTCCTGTTATTTAATTCAATTCTCTGTTAACTGGTAGCAACTTAACGGACATTTTTGCAAACAGTGAAGATCAAGATGAAATGACACATAATTCACTTTTTGCTACAAAAACTCATTCTTCAGGGATAAAAGTGCAATCGTAGGTGGAAATTATAATAGGCGACCCTTAACATACACAATGCATTAGCCTGAATTAAATGTATCAAACTTTATGGTAAATTCCATTCGTCAACAGAGGGTAAAACTTTTGACATGATTTTAAAAATGATAAATTTTATGTTCTCACATGTGTGTGTGTTCTGCAATAAAAACTTCATCCTCTGATATTGTTATTTTATTATTTGTTCATTATATACTCGTATATTACTTGACTTTTCGCTTACTGTAAAGGCGGTAACTTAAATATTCATATCTGGGTGTGGTTCGGCTATTTCATCTGCTAAGGAAGGGAAATCAGGTTTTAGTTATAATTTGGTAAAGAGTTAATAAGTTTTTTGAGCCACGCAAACGTGTGTGCATTTCATGAAAATCCTAACCGTATACACACTGAACTCACATTTATTAACCCTTAAAGCGCATAATCACAAAATGTATGTTTTTGTCGTCCACCAAGCTATTTGAAGCCCCATAGATAAACAGTGTGGACCCAGATCAGACTGCTCCTGTAGGAGCAGTCTGATATGGGTCCACAATGTTTGCCTCCCTGCTTATGTTAAATAGACATTTTCAGATGCAGTTATGTTGCTGGCGTTTTAAGGACTAAATAATGACTGAGGTTGTGGCACAGGATGATACAGTTACTTTTGAATAAAACCACGCCTCCTTTTCACCTTTTACCTATGCCTAAGTTTGACTAGTCCTAATTACGCATTCACGAGGCGCCGCCTTTACAGTAAGCGAAAAGTCAAGTAATATATGGGCATCCCCTACCCCTGATGTCAATAAATAACCTGTCATCAGTCTTCCAACCTATCTAGCCTGGTAAATGGATTATTTAATGCTGACAATAGGCAGCACAATCGGGAAAGTCCGGCACAGTTCGAGAATCGAATCAAGCCTCGGGTGTACGTAAGGCGCATAAAGCGTAGTACTAGGTACGAAAAAGCTCCGTTTTTTAGGCTGCACTGGCGTAAGGAAAATTAGTTTTGTAGCATGTGGTTTAAGCCCTATCAAAATCCATTATTTTGTTTACCCGAAACGTTTAATCAACAGAATAAATGAAGGTTATGTTGTTTTAAATAAAATATCGCTATAGCAACAGCAACGTGTCACAGTCCCAGAAACTGGGCCAGTTAAATGAATCTGTGAAGTTACATGCGCGGATCCAGAGAGAGAGGGGGGGGGGGGATGGTCGTCCAGACCCCCTCCGAAAAATCACAAAAATATAGGGTTTCTTAGCAATACTGGTCACAAATCTATCAAGCCAGCATTCAATGTTGGGCCATCATCGGCACGCCAGCGAAATGGCGCTTCGCTGGTGGGCCGATGATGGACCGCAGTCACCGCTTTTAGGGTTATTTAGATCCTCTATACGCCCTCATCAACTGAAAAAACGTTCAGAACTGTACCCCCTCTGACAAAACCTTCTTGATCCGCGCATGAGTTAGAAAGACTTAATGTAGGATTCACAGACTAAGTTAGTCCTGCATACTTGATCGGAAATGATGTCCCTCTAATAAAAGTGACGTTACTTATCTTACCATCGTCAATTGATTTGGCTTCACCGCCTTTGGTAAAACTCAGGTCTCAGTCTGTGTTAAGAATTTAAAAAAAAACAAAGAAATAAACAAGTGAAACATAACATACTTAAGCAGCGAGAATTTTGTCCAAATGCAAGATGTATCAGAATTCTAAGTAAAACAGTACTGATAGATGATTTAGATATGTTTCAAACCGCATCAACATTGATCTTGAAATTACTGTATTTTCAACGAGGACAGATAACGTTTTAAAATGCTTGAAACGAACACACATGTACATGTTAAACATGTACCACATTTCCTCGCGATTACGATTATACATGTTTTTTTTTATATAATAAGCTCTAAAAGGTCTAAAATCATGCTTCAAATGAATGACGTATGATAAGCGAAATTTGTAGACTCCTAGTCATTTCATTTTTGAATTATAAGATTCTCTAGTTAACGTTTGTTTTATTAATTTTACATTATACAATAGATGCAGTCTTTTCTGTTAACATCAAAATTTGTCAAACTGAGATTAGTGATGTTCACCAAGGCAGAGCCGAGGTGAACATCATATCAGAAGTTTGACTAATCATGATGTTAACTGAAAAAGAATGCAGCAATTGTTTTGTTATATTACACTGCATGTCTCTTTTTTCCTAGTTTTATACAGAATTAACGTATTCACTAATTTACTCAAGTCAGATTGGCCTTGTGCACTGAAAACAAGATAGTTCAACAACTGCTTTTCATGTTTCTGATACTCTTATAATATGTGCAAAAGAATTGCATTTTTAATTATTGCTCAGATTCATAAAATGAACACAATGTTAATTGAAAACATTAATTTGACCTCTGTTATGCATGCTTTCTTTATCTATTGAGTCAATTTATCCAATATCGATTTTGCTGCCAGGCAGCAGTGTAAAAACTTGACGTCTACATGTCCTGTGCTAAATTTAGCTTAAATTATTTTAGCTGTCTGTTAGACTTGTCGACCTGTCCTGAGCTAAATTTAGCTCATCAATGATATACATCAAGAACTTTCACAACCAGTCAAAGCTATTTTCAGCCAATCAGAGGAGGTCTTTTATAGAATTCATATAGCAATAACCCTTTGCATACTGCAAGGTCCTACTTTTAGGGGTACTTTGGCAAACAGTGAAGACCCAGATGAAATAATACGTGATTACGATCAGGAGATACCACAATCTGCAGGCAAACCTATGACAGAAAGTGGCATTTCATCTGGGTCTTCACTGGTTGCAAAGATAAGTAAATTTTTCAGGGAATGGAGTAAATAATTATTCGAAGATATCTATCTGAGACCCCTTAAGATGTATAATGGATAAATACATCATTTTATATTGATATTTATGGGGAAATCTATCAGAATATATTTAGGATACCAATAAAATGTAAAAATACTACTCGTGTAAGACCCACTTTAATTTTTATGCTGTGATCAGCATTTCCTCTGATTAGTTCATTTAGATTGTAGATCTATATTTATAGAATAAACATTAACTGGTTCAAATAATTTCTTAGTAACATCTCATAATAGTTGTTTTCGTATATCTAGGACACTATCTATCCCACGTATGACGTCAGCAATCTTTTCAGCTATCATAATGGTTGGTGCCTGAGTATTCCCAACAGTAACATTTGGAAAAACTGATGTATCTACAACACGAAGTCCTTTGATTCCTTTGACCCTTAGCTGGGGATCAAGGACTACAGTTGGATCCTGGTCGGCGCCCATCTTTACAGTGCAGCAAGGGTGGTAAGAGGTTGTAGCTAGATGGCGGATAAAGCATTCCCAGTATGCATCAGTTCGAAATTCATACTGCGAACAAAACGATATTTTAGCTTCATCTAAATCTACAGCCAGTGACTTCATTGTTCTAGTTTGCATAAGTTTCTCCCAAATTCTTAAACCTCCGATTAACTCTGTAACATCCTCAGGGTTTGATAGATACCTCGGATTTAAGCTGGGATAATCAAAAGGATCTTTGCTCTTAAGTTTCAACTCTCCGCGGAACTTGGGACGTGTACTGACCAATATAGTCGTAAAGCCCTCAATATTTCCATGTTTCCCATAATACTCATCTACTAGTTCATTCTTCAAGTTCAAGAAATTATCATGTAGATAAGCGCTAAAGAATACTATTTGCAGCTCAACACTTCTTTTACCTCTGTTTGATTCATCTAAATACAAGAAAGCTGACCCATCAGAGCCTGATACGGTTAGTGGTCCTTTCCCAAAAAGAGAAAACTTCAATTTAGTCCATAAACTGTTCTTCACGTTATCTGTTATACTGAGAGAAGAATTAATTCTAGACGGTATGAAAATATTCTGATGGTCCTGTAAGTTTTGACCCACGGGTAAGTCAGCCACAATGTCTATCCCCATCTCTGTAAGATGGTCCTTTGGTCCAATACCGCTAAGCATCAGAATTTGAGGCGAGTTTATTGCTCCACTGGCAAGTATCACCTCTTTTCTTGCTCTTATGTAGTATTTTCTTCCTCTCCGAATAACATACACTCCCCTGGCTTCTTTATCTTTGATATCAACTTTAGTAACGAAACTGTTGGTTGCTATGTGTATATTCTTTCTGTCAGCTGTATTTTCTAAATAATTAATTCCAGCATTACTCCGCAAACCATTCCTAGTTGTCACCTGGATATAGTTGAACCCTTCTTGATCCTCGCCATTATAGTCAGTGACTTTATATCCCAGCTCTTGTCCTGCCTGCATGTACAAGTCAGCCAGAGGTGTGGCCCGACCACCACTTACAGCAACAGGACCTCCACTTCCATGATATTTGGAATCCTTAAGTTCATCAATTTGAATATCCTCAGACTTAAGAAAATAAGGCAGCACTTCTTCATAACTCCAACCAGTACACCCATTAGATGCCCATTCATCAAAGTCATATCTCGAACCTCTCGTGTACTGCATTAGATTTATTGTTGCTGATCCACCAAGAACCCTGCCTCGTGGCCAATAGGAACGATTACCAACAAAACCAAAGTTTGAAAACTCTTGAGGCTCTGTGTAATATCCCCAGTCATGTTTTGTCGACAAAAGGGAAGGCCATTCGATTGGATAAGCGAAATTAGGATTTTCATCGAAGTGGCCGCCTGCTTCCAGCAATAGGATTTTCTTATCCTTATCCTCAGATAGGCGCGACGCCAACACGGAACCAGCAGCTCCACCGCCGACCACAATGTAGTCATATTCGTCATCTAGTTCATTAATGAGAATCGACGTCTTTTTGAAGGTACCCCACATCATGAAGTATGCAACAACTATGGAAAATACCACAACAGGTAGAAAATGTCCCATTGAGTCCATCTTTACTCTTATTCTATAAATACAGAAATACGTGTTATAGAAGGCCAAAAAGAGATGGCGGCTGAGTTGCCACCCTTTGGGTGTAAACTTACACCTACCTTCAACTTGAACAAGTTGAGGCCAACATTTCTGCAGATTGATAAATGTTAAACACGTCCACCTTTAATTGTTGAAGTTATTCCGGATTAATACAATAAGACTGGGCACAGATTTTACACAAAGGGGCTAAAGGGATACACCAACATTAAACTTGGTGTAAAGTAACACTTATTGTCAGTGCAGAATGGTGAAAATCAGGGTGAATGACATATGCTAATATGAATTGAGCCAGTGCATGAGATTACCAACAATGTGGTATGTACGACCAGCAAAGCCTCAGATCAGCCTGCGCAAACGCGCAGTCTGATCAGAGCTTTTGCTAGTCGCTTGAAAATTCTATGAATATTGAGCTATTCACTAAACATCATTTGGAGCTTCTAAGCTTAACAGGCGGCTGTACAGGCTTGTTTGAGTCTACACTTGTAAAAAATGCCACATTGTTGGAAATCACATGTCACGGCTTAATTATCGACCAATGGCAAGTAGAATCCCTCCATGCGAGCTAAACAATTGATACGTTTTAACCCATTTAAGCCGAATGGACTTAAATACGTCTTATCAGTAGGACGAACCCATCTCCATTTGTAGTGTTGTGTGGTATTTGACATTTTTTCTACATTTTATAGAATATCATGTAAGCAAACAGTAAAGACCCTAATCAGACGCCACGTATTGCGGTGTTTTATCTGGGTCTGCACTGCTTGCCTATGCTCCATTCCCTTCTAATTTTATATAAAACATAGAATAGTTTCCGAAAAAAAAGTTTTTACTTTTTGACCCAACCCCAGGGTCAAGGATGTGTGCAAGGACAGAATATGTGCTTGCATGGTATTCTTTGCTCCATTCCCTTAAATTAGATATGCAACATTACTTCTTTTTTAAAAAATGACCTTTTGCCTTTATCTGTGGGTTGATGGTGTTTGTAAGGACAGAATATGTGCTTGCATGTTGCTCTCTGTTCTATTCCCTATAATTTGATATGCAACACGACTTTACAGTGAAAAAAGTTTTGACATTTTGACCCAACCCCTGGACTCGAGGGTGTGTGTTAGGAAAGAATTTGTGCTTGCATGGTGCTCTATGCTCCATTTCCTTTAAATACATTTATTCCTGCAACAGTAGCACGGTGTGTTTATAATGTGTTTATAACCCCCATATAGTGCAATATGGAATGTACATCAAAGGCGGACAGTAATAGCCAGATTAGCTACTGTCCTTGGTCCACTGATTGAGACACTAAAGGGGGAAATATACGTAGGTTCATTGAAAATTGGTAATCTTTGAAAGACAATTTATCAAATAATTGTTATTTAACATTTCAATATTGTTCCGATTTCAACGGTTGTGGTACTGTATGAATGAAATATACTTTTGATGATAAATCAAAAAACAATATAAGAAATGGATGCAATTTAATTTTTCAAATATACTCCATGTTAGAAGAAAATAACAAGGCGGCAATTAAATAAATAAACACGAAATTCCTAATAAAAATGGATATTATCGAGTGATTTCCATAAATACGTTTGATTAGCATAGTCCCTGATTAGACTGCACAATATTGAAGCCTGATGAGGTAACTAGCTAATCACTGATATGAAATTTATTGATTAAAATCAAGTTGGTATTCAAACATTTTTCTATTTAAGTTCGTTTCCTAAACTTATAAATGGGCATGATCAAAGGATTTCCAAAGATACAGTTGATAAGCATAGTCACTGATCAGACTGTACATAATTGAAGCCTGATTAGATACTTAGCTAATCACTGGTGTGAAATTATTGCTTGAAAGTAAGTGGATATTATTCGAATTCGGGAATAAATACGTGATAAAGCCAGTAATTCGTGTCTGTGGATGTAACTTTTTAGAGAGGAACTAAAAAATGGAAACCTGAATAAACATGAAAATGTTAAGGTATAATTTGATGCTAAATACTTGGTATTATAAAGTTAAAGGTAAAATGCTGTTTACTCTACTTATTATGTCACTAAGTCACGTCTATATATTCAGTAAGACAGCAAATAATTTTCCCTTGGGAGCCTTTCACCTGTAACGGATACTGACCACCCCTTCCTGGAGCAGTGAGCTTTATGTTATATTATGTAACATAATAATAGCCTCCAATAGTCCGGAATAAATGTATTTAACTTGATATGCATCATGACTACTTTCAGAAAAAATGTTTTAATTTTTGACCCAATCTGGGGGTTGAGGGTGTGTATAAGGACAGAGTTTGTGCTTGCATGGTGATTTATGTTCAATGTTAAAAAATGGTTTGACCTTTTGACCCCACCCCAGGGGTCGAGGAAGTGTGAAAGGACAGAATATATTATTGCATGGTGCTCTATGCTCCATCCCAATTAATTTGATTTGCAACATGACTACTTACAGAAAAAAAAAATGTTTTGATCATTTGACCAGGGATCGAGGGTGTGTGTAAGGACAACATATGTGGTTGCATGTTGCTGCATTTGCAATTCCCTTTAATTTGATATGCAACATGATCATGTTCTGAAAAAAAGTTTAATTTTAACCTTTTTTACCCCACCTAAAGGATGGGCAAATGTTTGCTACCATGCTTCTGCATGCATCATTCCCTTTAACTTGATATGCAACATGACCATATTCTGAAAAAGTTGAATTTTGGTCTAGGTCCCACCCCTAAGGCCTAACCCAGGCATTCGAACTAAAATCCCGTTTGATATGTTTCATATCCCTTATATCTATTTTACCTCTGTTTGCATAAAAATATTGACTACTGACTTAGTAACTGTGAAATTTAAATATTTGACCTTTGACCCCGCCTAAAGGGCCAGGGGTGGGGTAGAATTTCAATCACTTTAATGCTTTTCTACATGTTCTGTGGAGCTTGATCTGGCTTTGCACCGTTTACATATGTCCCACTGAGAGGACGCTAAGCCTATATGGGTGAATCATCTCGCGGAGAGAAATGGAGCTGATTGTTTTACTTCAAAATATTTTTTCTTTTGTGTGTGTAGTTTGTCTGTGTTTAAGGTCTCTTTATACGGTGCCATATGTCAGTCTCTGAATTAAAATTGTGGCATCAAGCATATGAGTTATGTCAGCGTTAACTTACAACAAAGGGGTACGTGCATTTAGAGGTTAATTTGGCCCATTCTGGAGCCAAAATCTGAAAAGTGTGTTTCACCAATTTCTTCTGATTGGTTAATTAGAATAATAATTCAAGCGTAAAATTCTGCCATTTATTGACATTTTAATGGTTGCTATGGTAACACAAATGGCCAACAAAATAGGTTTAAAATAGAGAAATCGCCATTTTGGACCAAATTTAAGGCTTTTGGAGACCGATCTTTTAAGTATTAGATATCAGCACAGCTGAATAAAAAAAAAACCTTTAAATATGTTGTGTGCCGTGAGAATTCTCACCATCTGTTAAAATATCCGTTTGGTCTTTGCTAGTGCTCTACATTAGTTGGTTTGAAGAATGTCTCAATTTGCTCAGAAATAACCAATTTCCTGTTTTCAGCCTATTTTGGCGGCCATCTATGTAACTTTATCAACGGAAAAAGTCAAATTGATACAAGATATTAACACTTGTGCTATTATTCTAATAAACTAATGAGAAGAAAATGCTAAAAAAAAAACAATTTTTATTTTTGAGCCTCCTAGGGGGGCTAAAATAGCCTCTTAACGCACGTCCCTCCTTGCCAATCTCGTCTTTTTTTTTTTTTTTTGGGGGGGGGGGGGGCACTCATTATATAAGTGCCAATCAAAGGGATCCTATTTTCGGAGCGGTGGAACGTTTTATCACTAAAATCTGAAAAGGGATTCAACAATATTTCGCTGAAAGAAATTTCTCTGAAAATTTACAAACAGTGAGTGAAGAAGATTTAAATCTATTAGAAAACAAGAAAAACAGACTAAATAAAATAAGAAAACATAAAATTGAAGGAGTAATGATAAGATCAAGATATAGGTATGAGAACCTTGGGGAAAAACCTTCAAGTAACTTTTTAAATCTTGAAAAGAGAAACTTCACTAATAAGGTAATCACAAAAATAATAGAAGATAATGGTCAAGAAAGTTTGAGCACAGAAGAAATCTTAAATAGCCAAAAAAACATATTTTAAAAACCTGTATAGTGAAAATATTTTAATTGATGACACACCTATTGAAGCACAGATAGGGGTAAATAATCTTAAAATGACTAAAAATGAGGCTGAGTCATTGGAAGGCAATATAAAATATTCTGAGCTGGCAGAAGCATTAAAAACATGAAAAACTAAAAAAACTCCAGGAAATGATGGGTTCACTGCTAATTTTTTTAAATTCTTTTGGATTGATCTCAAAAACTTTATTCTTAACTCATTGAATTATGGTTATGAAACAGGATCATTATCAATTACCCAAAAACAGTGTATAATCACTTGCCTTCCAAAACCAAACAAATCACCATTTTATTTGAAAAACAGGCGACCGATCTCTCTCCTGAATGTAATATACAAGCTAGCATCCTCAGTCATTGCCTCCCGTCTTAAAAAGGTTCTCCATAAACTTATACATGAAGATCAAAAAGGTTTCATTGCTGGTAGATTTATAGGAGAAAACATTAGATTAATATATGACGTCCTCTTTGAAACAAAACAACAACAAATTCCAGGTTTAATACTTTCAATCGATTTTAAGCAGGCTTTCAACTCAGTATCATAGAAAATTATTCACAAAACTCTAGATTACTCTAATTTTGGACCTTCCTTCAAAAGATGGATCAAATTATTTCAAAATGGCTCAGAGTCATGTATTTTACAAAATGGTCATATGACTGAGTATTTTATTCTACAAAGGGGTTGTAGACAAGGAGATCCTATCTCACCATACATTTTTATTCTCTGTGCTGAGGTACTAAGCCACATGATTAGAAAAGAATCTTGTTAAGGGTATTTTGATACAAAATAAAGAATATAAATTAAGTCAATATGCAGACGACACTCAAATTTTCTTTGACGGATCTGAGTTATCTTTAAGGAAAACGTTAGCTAAATTAAATCATTTCACTCTTTTTCTGGACTTCAAATAAAAGTAGAAAAAACAAGAGCACTATGGATTGGGTCAATGAATAATTCAAATCGTAAGATGTGTAAAGATTATAAATTAGACTGGAACCAGGGGCCTTTCAAAATCTTAAGAGTAACTTTCACACCAGAGGTTTTCGACATATGGGACCAAAACACAACAGATATCTTGAAAAAAAGTGGAAAATACTATAAAAACTTGGTCAAAAAGGAGACTTTCATTACAAGGGAAAATAACTATCATAAAATCATTAGCCATTGCAAAATCTGTTCACGTTTTTTAGCTGTACCTAACTCTCCTGGAAATCTGGTAAAAACCTTGAATAAATTATTTTACAAATTCATTTGAAATTCAGGACCTGACAGAATAAAATGACATTATATAATTAAAGATATTACAAAAGGGGGTCTGAGAATGATTAAAATTGATAGCTTTGTTACAGCATTAAAAGTAGCCTGGTTTAGACGGCAAATTGCACAGACTGATTGCTCTTGGAGCAGTCCGTCAAACCTAAATATAAGCAGTTTACTGACTAAAGGGGGCAACTATGCACATATAAAAGCATACGAAATAAACATTCCTTTTTGGAAAGATATGCTCTTAAGTTGGAAATTGTACAGTCCAATTTGGTTTAATTCTAATTTGAATAGTGGACACAATTTATTTATTAAAGAATGGCATGATAAAGGTATAAGGAATGTTATAGATTTATTAAATGCTGAAGGACAGTTTTATCATTTAAATGAACTAAAAGACACTTATGATATACATGGAATTTTTTTAGACAACCAGTCAATTCTGAGAAAATTACCTGCCTTCTGGAAAAATAAAATAAACCCAAATAGTTTGAAATGTAAAAATTTGGGGCAAAATGTGGCTCAAAATTACTATATCAAAATATTGTGCAAAGATAAAAAAGGTAGCAGGACAATTTATGATATTCTTATAGGAAATAAGGATTTAACTCCTCCACCGCGAAAATGGGTGAACATAATTGGAAATATATCAGAAAATGAGTGGAATAGTTATAACACTATGACTAAAAATATTAAAGAGGTAAAATTACAGGAATTTTAATTCAAAGTCATGAATCACATACTTGTAACTAAATCCTTTCTTCTCAAAATTAAAAAGATAGACAATGATAGGTGTTCTTTTTGTAATCAAGAATCTGAAACAATCATACATGTTCTCTTTATCTGTAATAAAGTAAAATAATTTTGGGTAGCTCTTCAGAACTGGTTGAGAATTCAAGCTAATATTGAACTTGAATTAACAGCAAAAAATATTCTCAGTCAGTCATCTTTCCCTCCTATTCTCTCCCAATTTTGGGGTCTGCTTAACTTGATTATGATCAACAAATGGTAGCATCTGAGAGTAATATTTCCCTGACCTGTCTGCTGAACTCCACTGGGACTCAAATAAGCTCATTTTATTGCTGTTCTGGATAGTAGAATGACTTTTGAGTCAGCAAAGTGGCTGTAAACCAGCCTGTTCAACTGTTGAATAAGAACATTCTTGATATTTGTATGTTCTACACTCCTTTCTAGTTCTTTATAATTAATTTACTAGATTTTTAGAAGTTTTTAGAAGCAGAGTGGAACCAATGAAAACCCATATCAGCTTGCTTAGAAGCCAGCTGATCTGGATTTCCACTTTATCCTGATTTAAAATAATAAGGATTGAAGGTTTAGCTGGTTCAGAATATTAATCTGTATATGCAGCGAATATCAATGACACTAATAAATCAAATAATAATAATAATAATAATAATAATAATAATAATAATAATATACATTGTTATATACCTTATGAGTGTTTACTATAGAAACTTGACGTGTTTCAATCGCTGACAGTTATACTTTTCATCCAAATTTAACGTGTCGCAATGCGACAAATCACTGTCCGCGGGCTTCATTCCCATTAATACATGGCAGCAGAGGGCTGCAATGCCATTAAAGCCCGCTCAAGGACATCGTCTGCAAGTTAAGATATATCGTCGCTAATGTTTTATGGAGAAATGACCAAATTATTTCAATTAGCATAAAATACGCTCCTTTATGATATCGGATAGGCGGTAATCGAAAACGCTTTGAACAATCGATGAACGCGGATCACAGATCGCTGGAAACAGTGTTTTTGATTGCCATTTGTCGCCAGTCGGGCGACAAACGGCAGTCGAAAGCTCTGTTTCTAGCGATCTTGGATCAACGTTTGTCGATAGTATTAACGTTTTCGATTGCCTCCTATCTGAAGTGTTTATTTAATATAGGCCTACGGAATACGTAGCCAAAACAATCCGGAACAAGGGCTACTAGAAATAATTTACAGTCGGGCGACAAACGGCTATCAAAAACTCTGTTTCTAACGATCTTAGATCTATGTTCGTCGATAGTATTATCGTTTTCGATTGCCACCTATGTGAAGTGTTTATTGAATATAGGCCTACTGAATACACCTACCGAAGCAAGGGCTATTAAGAGTGATTTACATTTTTCATGTTCGTGTTGCAAAAAAATGTTTCCATACCGGATATGCGGCAATCGAAAACTCTTAACGAACAATCGATGAACGCGGGTCAGAAATCGCTACAACCAGTGTTTTCGACTGCCAATTGTCGCCAGTTGGGCGACTAATGGCAATCGAAAACTCTGTGTTTTTTTTTACTATTTTTGGTCTTCGTTCGTCGATAATATTGACGTTTTCGATTGCCGCCAATTAAGAAATGAATTCGATTTTTGGAATGTTCATGGAATAATGAATACTTTGGGTCTCGTGCAAAGTAAGCTTCACGTCAACTTTGCAAGAGACCCGAAGTATTCATGATTCCATGAACATTCCAAAAATTGAATTCATTTCTTATATTTACATTTTATATTATCAGTCAAGTATCAATTTTCAATGTTCACCTAACTTGGCTGGTTTTCCAGATATTTTGAATTAAATCAGACCTAACGTAGGGTTTGGAATAGCCAAAACGCCAAATGTCCGCGCTTAAAGTCATGGCGATACATGTTCAACGTCACGCAAATGTCAGTAAACAAGCAACGTTATTGGATGGACTTGACGTTAGCCCGCTCAAATGGCGCGTATGTGGGTGTTGCTTAAATCGATATGTTCATGAAGGTATGAACCACATCTCAAACGTAAAGGTTCATTTAAAGACTGGCAGTGGAAATGTAAATATTCCGCTGTGAATTCGCTGTACGCTTCATGATGTTACGGTGGACATTTTTTGCATACAATTGAATAAAATTATTTGGGATTGCTTGTGCTTGAAAGGAAGGTATATAACAATGACGATATAACATTCTTTTCCGTATATTAACGTTTGCCAAGCCCGAGTGTGATAACTAGTTGCAGCCCGAACCGCGAAAAACAAGAATGTTTTATCCTCTTAATAACAATAATAATAATAATAATAATAAGAAGAAGAAGAAGAAGAAGAAGAAGAAAGCAGTAGATTGAGATAAAAATGAATGTCTCTCCACTTCATTTTGGTCCTGTAGCTGCTAACTACCTATGATCAATAAAAGGATTGACATTTTTAATGTGTTTTCTCTGAAATAGCTGGCTGGAAAATCTAAGATCTAACAGATAATGCTGTCAGAATGGAGAAAAGCCGCTGCTAGTAAAAATGGATAAATGGACATAACTAGCAGAGAGTTGGAGGTGAAATAACTTGGGAAAGATACTGGTCTGTTCTGTTTTTAAAACCTACAAAAAAAAAATGGATTATTGAATCATTTACTACTTTTAGCAAAGTATTCTATATACAAAACAAAGTTTTATGCCAATCATATAATTTTAGAAAACTTTTGTATCTATTTGAAGAGAAAATATAAAAATGAAAAATACATTTCAAAGATTCACAATACACAAGAAAAATTTCAAGCTAAAAGGTCCGCTTTACATCAAGTACTAGAAGATACATAGAACTCCACAACTAGGTTTTTTTCCCTTGAACCACTTCTGAAGATAATGATTGTTGTGTGGAAATGAAAGTGCAGTTAAAGATAAAATTAAATGATATCATAAGTCATCAAAACTTATAGAACCTTATGTATTGACAGGTCTCGCAGAGCAAGCAAGTCAGAATGAAACTGTCTTCATAGATAAAGGAACTTCATAATTATAGACACTACATTTTAATTTCCATAATATACCATATTTATCATAAACATTTAGACAGTGACTCAGAGGTTAGAATAAAGAATACAGGATACCAGACAGCATTTAATTACATGACAATCCTAATCTACCATGTTTGTCTTTATATAGTACAGTTTGCACATAAATTTAAGCGAATTGTTGTATCCCAGTTGGAAAATGGTGTATATCCTGATCAGTGGGCCTTTAACTGTACCACCTTGTTAGAATATACAGTGTTATTCATCTGCACAATTAATTCAAATATTTTGATGTTTAGATTATTAGGAGACATATGGTATAGACACTATATTTAGGCACAATCTGAAGCAATTAAAGAAAGAAGGAAGAAAGCAAAGATGGTGAGAGAGTACATAACAAGGAAATTCAAAACCATGTTTGTTAAATCAGTAACTGTGTATATATATATATATATATATATATATATATATATATATATGTGATTGTAAATGATTTCAAATAAAATATGAAGACAAAAAACAAAACAAAAAAAAATAAAAAAACAAACAAACAAACAAAAAAAAAACAACAAACCAACGAACAATATTTCGCTGGTCCTGGGACCTCCTGCCTATCTACAAAGGGGTTTATACAACCATGTACTTTAATTAACTTTCGTCTAGAAAGGGATCTCAATCATGGCTTGCTCCCACATCCCTACTCATTTTGATATTGATTGCACATTTGGGAAAGTCCGCAACAGTTCGAAAATCAAATCATGGCTCGAGTGTATGTACATACGTAAGGAGCATTACGCGTAGTACTATGTACCAAATTGCTCCATTTTGTTAGCCGGAACTGGTGTATGGAAAATGAGTTCTGCGGTATGTGGATTCAGCTCTATTAAAATCGATTATACTGCTTATCCGAAAAGTTTAATCAGCAGAATAAATGAAGTTTATGATTTTCAATAAAATAAGAGCGATATTTTATTGAAAAAACACAAACAACTTCATTTAAGCCGTTTGTTTTGCTGCAATCACACTTGTTATTGTGTTAACATGGTTTCTGTGACGTCAGCGTCATTATCACCCGCGTAATCAAAGTATATCCTCGATGTACATTCGTGGTCTGAATCCATGGAATTTCGCGAATTGGCCGAAGCAGTCCCGATTGATTGATTTCCCACCGATCCGTGTTTCTTCCTTTAATGTACATGATTGGAAATATTATACAGTATATGAAATATGTGTGAAATAATTTGGGTATATAGTAAACGCAATAGAAATAGAATCAAAAGGACATATGAATCTCAAGAAAAAAAATCATGTACTTCTGGGATTCGAAACCTAAACAACTGAGTACAAAAATACCGCCTTATTCACTCGGCTACATCCACTGCTCAAATATTTAAAGGAACACCAGGTGAAATTGTTAACCCCTGTCCAATAGACAAGTTACGTATCTCACTAGACTATAAGGCAGAAACCCAGTTTCTTTTGCCACTTGCGCTACGATAGTCAACGTTTTAGATCAGAAAAAGTTTTTGACAAAGCAATTGCTGCTTAAGTTCATGGCTCAAATTTTGTAATTTTTAATTTTCTTTAAAAGAACGATTTTTTTCTGGAATCTGTAAAATCTTCGGAATTCGTTAATAGCGTAACCTAATGATTTCTGCACCACTGAAAGGCTATCGGCTATACAGAAATGATGCTGTTGTGGTGCGTGATTGAAACATCCTCTTAATTTTTGGTTTTGTAAAAAGGGGTATTTTTAACAAAATTCCATTTTACATAAAGCGTTCCATGGATATTTCAGGAAAGGGATTACTTCATTTTTATTAACAAGCATCATCCTTGATGGTTAACCAAATTAATCCAAGGATAAACATGTTTTGCCTTATTAATCCAACTCTCGTTATGAGTCAGACTATGAGTGACTTTGTATTGTGATCAATGACAAAATACGCAGCGTTCCTTTAAGTATTATGAGCAGTGTACTTCGAATACATTTCTTCCTTTATAGTATTATACAATTATTGACTTCAATGAGGTTGACATGGAGATTTATCTACCCGAAAAAGTAATATTCACCGAGGCCGCAATATCACTTTTAAGGGTAGATAGATCCCTATGTCTACCGAAATTGAAGTCAATAACTGTTTAGTTATAGGACTTTTTAACTATGAATGAAATTCTACTTTCACATTTGTTGTTAAAGTCATTTTCAACCTAAGGACTTCTTCATGTTATTAAAATATTTTAATGTAGTATTTTATATTTAAACAATGTTTATAAATTCTCTGAATGTGGAATGTAGAATTTAATTACGAAACATTTGTTTTACATTTTGTTTGAATACAAAGAAAAATGAACAAACAAAACAGAACAAAGCTGTTGTGAAAAGTCATTAAAGTCTTTAATGTACCTGTTGGAAGGTGAAACAGCAAAAGTATGCCAATTTCATGAAGCCAATGCTAGTTTCATACTGATCATGCTATTTTCAGCTCTCTAGAGCGTAATATTGAATAAGCGTCAAAAATATTAACTTCTTGAAACTCGTTTGAGCTGGTTTTCATCCTATATCACCATATTGGCCAGAAAAGACACGTTTTCAGGTAGACATGGATATTTATGAAGACAAATTTGACCAATCAGGAGGCAGAAATCTCTCCAGTCATATAAAAATAAATGTGATTCTTAAATATATACCTGTGCCCCGTATTAAAACAAAACACTGGTCTTGCATAGCGGTATATCACTGCCATTTTTGTGTGAATGACACTGTAAATGTCCATTTTCGCATTTCCTATTATCTATAACGGGAGAGGAGGTTTCCTCTTGTTGTGTTTATTCTATTGCATTCAAGGTCCCCCCTCATTTGATAGTTTTTTCGACTAAGCGACATCCGCGAGGTACGTTTTCGTCACTGCTCAAGCCGGTAGAGCTTAGTATTCATGTAACGTAAAGCACGAACATTTACCAGTCGAATAGGACTAAATGCGTTTAATGTATATTATTTTAGACATTTTACACCTCCGACGTACTTCATACATTACGCAGCTGCGTATTTTAGTTGTAACCCTAGTCATGCTGAACATTTTTATTTATGATACTCCGCTCCCTTTACATCTTGGTAGCCTACAGCATTCCAGTTGAAAACAATCATGCATTGTCAAGCAGTATAGAAAACAGCGTAGATCCTGATCAAATGGTTTCGTCAGAAGCCAGGCCCCGACCATATATTTTTCATGCTCAACTCACTGAGCACGAAATTTCAACTGCTCATAAAAACTAAAATACCGACAAAGGAAAATGTTTATTGCACAAATTTTCTCAGATGTTGTACTTATCATGCTAATAAATGTTAAAATGTCAACAATTGTTGACATTTTAACATTTATTAGTAGGATAAAGTTCGTGCTCAGCTGAGTTGAGCATAGACATTTTTTTATAACCTCGTGACCTTGTGATCTGGATTGACACCGTTTTCTAAAGCTGATATCCGGGTTCAACAGGACAAGGGTAAAATGCATATTATATGACTTTATGCAAATGCGGTAGTTTCATTTGAACATAGGTTGGCTCATGAGTAGCGTGCCCAATGCTTTCTTGAATGAGCAAGTAAAAATGAAAGCGCCTACCTTATAAATGTATGTGTTCCTATCACAATATGATGTTGGTGCATGTAGTGATCATGCACGCGTATAGGTGAGATTTCGTTGTGTGCTGCATATCTTTTTTATCGTTATCTCGCTGAAGTCTGTAATTATATTTATTTACATGTTGCAACTTGCATTATCTTTGACCTATTTGTAGTTGATTTAACGCTGTCTATGTCCAAATAATCTAGCTTATCATACACGGGCCGAAATATGACAGTACATAAAGGTTATAGCTCGAAATGTCAATGCCTACTACCTTACTTTTAAAGTACAGATACTCTAAAATAGCCCCAATGACGTTTCAAACTTCTTTTTAAAATAAAATTGTTTCATGTTGTTGCAGATCACAATGACATTGAGTCTCATTGGGGGTGGGGGATACTCTCATTTTTTTTCTTCATACATATGCATTGGTCCCAGCATCTAATGTTTACACCAAAATATATCAGGAATATCAAGCACCCAAAAAAAAAATTTGAAATTTTAGTAACCCCCACAAATATCCCCATTCTGTACCTTGGCCTTAAGAAAGTACCATTAAATGCATAAAAATAACCTATAAAACTATTCCAATTATGTGATGACCCAAAAATGATCCATTAAATGTTCAAACCCCCAAAATATTCATTTTTCTGAACCCCCCCCCCCCAGAACATTTAAATTCAAAATTTTGAATAAAAATGGTTCGAGCCTATGTATATATGAGCACCGAGGCTGGCGCTTTATTAAACATTAAAACATTTTGTTAAATATCAATACTAACCTAAGGTGTAATTAGTACTTTGTGAGCACATTGAAATTAAGCATAATTACGGTCATCATTTGATAAAATTATAATAACCAAAAATAATATGTGAGTAGGATAAGGAAATACCACAATCACAAACTGCAGACAAACCCATGGCACTGAGAGGATGAGCCACACAACAATCATCAGACACCAGGAAGACAACAAGCTCTTTCATCCCCATCAAGATGATATTTAGGCTATATTCCAAGCCAAAAGCCAAAGTTCCTTTTTTCCCAGTTGTCATTTTAATCACAAGAACATGGACAGACATATGCGAGGTATAGTATCTGGCTATGTTAGTTAAACTGAAAGTTTGTTTTGTTTCAGCTGTAGTTATCTACACATAAGTTGCTGCAGTTGCAATTCTCAGTGATGCTGTAGTTGCAGTTATCAGTATTGCTGCAGTTGCAGCTGTCAGTCTTGCTGCAGTTACAGTTGTCAATGATGCTGCAGTTGCAGTTGTAAACTATGCTGAAATTGCAGTTGTCACATGATGTTGCAGTTGCAGTTATAAATGCTGTTGTCAGTGCTTCTACAGTTGCGGTTGTCGAAGTGCTGCAGTTACATTGACAAATAATGCTGCAGTTGCATCTGTAAATAACTCTGCTGTTGCAGTCGCCAAATGTTGGAGTTATCAATCTTGTAGTTTTCAATGATACAACAATGACAGTTGTCGATGTTGCTGCAGTTGCAGTAGCCAATGATGCTGCATTTGCAGTTATCAGTGTTGCTCCGGTTCTAGTTGTCAATGTTGCCCCAGTTACAGTTGCAAATGTTGATTACGTTGCACTTATGTTGCTGTAATTGCAGTTGTCAATGTTTCGGCAGTTGTAGTAGTCAATAAGCTGCTGTTGTACTGATGACTGACCAGCTATATACACGAGTTAGTTTCATGATAGAAAATTGAAAAAAAAAATTTAAGTTGAACTAGATTTGGCCCTTTAGTCCCATCCCTGGGCCATGGATCTTCCGGTCAGATGACGTAGGGTCCTCCAGGTTACGTTTTGTTCTGATCAGTGGCTGTCAAGATATAAGCTCCTGAACGACTTCAAAAAAAGAGTTTAAAACATTATATTTTTTGACTTCTAGCCCCACTCCTGGCATGGACCCTATGTCAGACGTCACAGAATAAAAGTAAAGCCTCAAATGTGCAAATGGTCCAAGCTTAAATACTTTCGAACGAGATTTTCTCTTGATATGAAAATTTTTACACTGAAATACCACATTTTCAAGATCTA
Organism: Loripinus fragilis; assembly: GCA_964019695.1. Lineage (NCBI taxonomy): Eukaryota > Metazoa > Mollusca > Bivalvia > Lucinida > Lucinidae > Loripinus > Loripinus fragilis. The sequence goes on from OZ026518.1 coordinate 36,683,372, forward strand.
CTAATTTCAGTTTGTGTCCTCAAGCCCAACCCCCGGGCATGGAGCATGGGTTACAATGTTATTAAATGGATACACTACATATGCATTATGAAGATATACTAGTCCCTACCACTGGGCATGGACCCTGGGGTCTGGTGTCACGGAATGAAAGCCAACCATACATCAAACATATGGTCCATGTTTGAATGCTTTCTGATAGTTTTGTCAAGATATGGACTAATAGAACTTTGACGTGTAGAAACCTGCGCTTCGCAAGTTACCACTCTCGAGTTATTAAACGGATACGATTTCGTAATTTAGCTATACTAACACTTAATTAAATCGTCAAGGAAATCCATATACATAGTTTACATGAAATGAACGAAAGCGAAAATGCCTTTCAAATCCGAAACGTTTAAGTAAAATTGAACATTCTCTTTTAATTTTGGTCCAGATAGTGCACCTTTTCATTAAACTCTATGTGCAGTGAAATTATTGATAGTCCGTTTTCAATCATTGTTCTACATGTACAAATCTTACATTTATCGATAAATATACCAACAGTCTAAAAATCGGAAAGAAAATTTTGCGTTTCAAAGACACAGTAACAATTTAAAAACCATCATAGTAAGCACGGTGTGACCACCGTGCTAATGATCAATCGTATGCTACAATAATATAAATTGAGTTCATGCTTGTTTGTAGTTTTTTTCCTGGATGATTTTGGCTAATCGGTTTAGCCGTAGAAATTTCCGAGGGGTAGAGCTGTAACCATACACTCAAGTCTCGATTTGATATGTATCTCAATGTAAAGGCAAAGGGTGTGTCGATGCGTCATCCCCTTTAAATTTGAAAAGCAACATGACCATATTCTGAAAAAAAAATGATTTTGACCACCGCCCCACCACAAAAGTACACCCAGGGGGGAGGTGGGGTGGGGGGGGGGGTTGGTGGACCCAGGCCTTTGAACTAAGTTGCTACTTAACATGTTTAAACATCTATTGTACTTCTGCCTGCATACAAAATTGAGGTAAAAGTATTGCAATCTGACTTAGTTATTGCAAATTAATCTCATGATCTATCTCCGCAAAGGTATGAGACCTGGTTAGGATCGAACTCGCGACCCCAGGATATGCATTTTCTATGTCTATTTAGTAAACGATGTGCACTGTAGAGCCACTGATTACATGTGCATTCTCACACCGCTCCATTCGCGACATGACTCCAGAAAATCGTAGAACAGAAGTTAACCCAATGTCATAGCGATGCGTATAATCAGCAAATGTTAAAATCATGCAACAGTTTCATGTTTAAAATACATAACTTTATTATAGCACTTCATATGATTTCAGAATCAAGGAATTATCAGAGTCGCAAGTTAAACTAATGAAGTTGGTAATTGTTTTTCGAGTTACTGATGACATTGTCCCTGTTCAACAAAGTCAACCTAGGTATCCACGGCGAACCTGAAAAAGGTATTATAGTATGAATAAATACCTCCGATATACATAGAATCGATGATGTCATTAATAACAGTTTTAATTAGATATCATACGGTAGGTTTGTCTTCAATTGTTTAACACTGTCTTCACCAAGGATAATATCAGCAAGATTTTCAGCGTTTGAACAGCGAATCAGCTTGTAAACTGATAAATAGAATACATGTACCAGGTTCGCGTCTTTTGATATCAAGTTTACCAGGCTCAGCTTTGAGAACGCATGTTGATCGCTCGGCGAGCCTCGCGATGTCAACAAGCGTTCTCAAAGCCTTGCCTGGTACATGTAAACTTGATATCACAAGACACTCACCTAGTATTCTCTATTAATTAGATATCATGGGGTAGGTTTTTCTTCCATTGTTTAACACTGTCTACACCACGGATGATATCGGCAAGTTTCTCAGCAGCCATAATGATAGCAGCGTTAGTATTTCCAGCTATGACATTAGGTAGTATAGAAGCATCGACAACTCGAAGACCTTTGATCCCTTTCACACGAAGTTTGGGATCAACTACAGCTGTGCTGTCATTGGGAGCGCCCATCTTACACGTGCAGGAGTGATGATATACAGTGACTGCAAGGTTCCTTGCATAGCATTCCCAGTATTCATTCGATCGGAACTCGTGTTGTGAGCAAAAGGAATATTTTGATTGCTCAATGTTGGCCCCCAGCTTCATCATCGTTTGTGTTGACATAAATTTTTCCCATATTCGAATACCAGCAATAAATTCATCAATATCCCTTTTGTCGGTCAGATATTGGGGGTCTAAGATGGGATAGTCAAAGGGATCTGTGCTTTGCAGTCTTATAGTGCCTCTACTCTTTGGATGTGTAGGGCTTATGACTGTATTAAACCCTTCTTCATTAGGTGTTGGTGCCAAGAACTCTTTTGCGATTTCGTCTTTGAAATTAAAATAATTATTGTGTATAAAAGAGCTGAAAAGCATAAACTGGACATCAGTATTTTCTTTTCCTCTTCTGGATTCATCAATGTAGAAAAATCCAGATCCGTCTGTACCGCCTATGGACATAGGGCCTGTTCCGAATAATCCATATTTTAGCTTTGATATTAAAGTTTTTTGTAAGCTTTCTGTTATACTGTACGACGAATTAATTCTGGAAAACATAAATATCATCTGGTGATCTTGCAAGTTTTGTCCTACTGGGAGGTCAGCTTTGACGTGTATGCCAAGCTCATTCAAATGTTCTTTAGGGCCAATACCACTTAGCATTAGAAGCTGTGGCGATCCGATAGCACCAGCAGATACTATAACTTCCTTACTCGCTTTAACAAAATATTTCCGCCCATCCCGAATGACATAAACTCCGTTTGCCTTCTTATGATTTATGTTAACCTTAGTCACGTGACTTTTAAGCACAATGTGAAGATTCTTTCTGTCTGCAGTATTTCCAAGGAATTCCAAACCTGTACTACTTCTGACACCTTCTCTCACGGTCACCTGGACTGGGCTAAAACCTTCTTGGTCGGCTCCATTATAATCATGATTTTTATATCCCATTTCCTCTCCCGCTTTCATATAAAGATCAGCTAATGGTGTCACTCTTCCCCCACTTACAGCTAATGGGCCTCCCGTAGAATGGTATTTGGAGGATTTCAATTCTTCAATTTGTATATCTTCTGATTTGAGAAAGTATGGTAGAACATCCCTATAACTCCATCCAGTGCAACCATTCGCAGCCCAGTCATCAAATTCGTATCTCGAACCTCTCGTGTATTGCACGGCGTTCAACATACTAGAGCCTCCCAAAACACGACCACGTGGCCAGAATGCACGTCTGTCTTTCAAGCCCAGACATGAAACGTTTTGAGGTTTCGTATAGTACTCCCAATCATGCTTTGTGTTTTCCAGGTCTAGCCATTTTATCGGCATATGCAGCCATGGGTTCTCGTCCCAGAATGTCCCTGCTTCAAGGAGAAGTACTTGTGTATCAGCATCTTCCGATAGTCTGGATGCAATGACAGAACCTGCTGACCCACCTCCAACAACTATGTAATCATATTCGTTATCAATCTGATCTGTAAGTATGGAGTTTCTTTGAAAAGGTCCAGTCTTTGTAAAGTAGGTCAGCACAATGGCTAATGCTAAGACCCCAAGAGCTAGCGACATCAAACTCATACTTCAATCCTTTATCTGAAATATAAACATTTGCGACATTTATACCACATTGGTAAAGGCGCTAACCACATCGGTGCCTTTCACAATCACTTAAATCTACTGGCCAGACAAAGGTTTGTGAGAAAATGTGCCTTCAATAAATCTTTCATTATATTACTCTCAGAAGAGTATGATAGTTGAAGGCATGCGCGGATCGAGAAAGTTATGTCAGAATGGGGTCCAAATTTGATAAGGGGTTTTCTTTGTTTGTTTTTTTTAGTTTATGAGAGGATAGAGGATCCAAATACCACTATAAAACATCATCGGCCCGTCAGCGAAACGCCATTTAAATGGCGTTTCGGTGGCGGGCCAATGATGGACCAACATTGAATGCTGGCTTGGTAGCTGTGATTTTTCAGTGGATCCGGACTAGTACTGCAAAGAAACCCTATATTTTTGTAATTTTTCAGGGGGGCCCGGACCACCTGCCCCCTACCTCTAGATCCGCGCATGGAAGGTGCTATATGCTAAATTTCAATATCCTAGCTAGTCTCCGCAGCTAAGCATGCCGGATTAAGGCTTACTGGTAGGGAATCCGGAAGACAGGTTTTCTTGCGTCGAGACCTATATTAATTGATACATATGGCAATCTCATTGATCAGTTTAGAAAGGTGCATGTACTGCTATCTAATGGCGCTTAACGTCTAGCTCTTCACTTGTCTAACTTCGTGTTGCCGTTCGAATTTTATCTCTCCCCATGGTTTGTAGGGGGTATGAAAAATTGAATATTCTCATTTAGAGTAAAAACAGCGGAAAACCTGATTTGGTGTGCAAGAAATTTAGGTATTTATAAGAGCCCCTTTAAACGCCCATGCGAAGTATTAAGCGGGGGTGGGGGGGGGGGGGGTAAAGGTATAAATTTCGGGCTGAATCTTTATCTACATCGGTCATCAGTCTGAGACTTACCGAAGGTTAAGTGTTTTGTTCTCGAGCAAGGAGCTATATCCTCTGCTTAGTAATATCAACCTAGGAAGACAGAAACTCGTCTTGACCAGCTGAACAATTGTTGACTGAGGCGTAGAGAAAAGATCATGAACCGGCTCGACAATAGAAATATATATATATATATATATATATATATATATATATATATATATATATATATATATATATATATATATATATATATATCATCCATACAATGTACATGTACCTACCCCAAGTATTTCCCAGTTTTACTTTATTTTATTTGCAACCGTGTAACGACGTTATCGTGGTGGTAATGAAAAGACGCGCAAATCAAATGTATTGAACTACTTCGAAAAAACATAATCAAATGTGAGTAAAACAATCTTTCTTTTTATACAGTACAACGTCCTTTGTAAACAAAGTTTATCTAAAGTCCTGATTAACATCACCTTTTAACACTCTGGCTATACAAGTTTTTGTTTTAGATAACAGGGTGGAGATTAATTTCGCATGTGATCAGAACTGGATCATTTATTCAAATACTGTAAACTCAGAAATGCATGGGTGAAAGTTCAAAATTTCCAAAATCCTGAACTTTAAAAAATCAGAATTTAAAACTTGCTGTATGCCTTCAATAGATTAAAAATTCAAAGTTTAAAGGCCAAATACCTTTAGATAAACTGAAATTAAAACAGAAAGGCTATCATTATCTGCAGAATTTAAGATTTTGATAAAGTTTTCGCGATTTTCTTGTGTTTGTTTTTTTTAATTTTCAAAAGAGTTTTTATATTTAAATGGCAATCGTTTCCCTAAGGCTAAAACTACCTTGCAATTGTAAAATATGTATATCGAAAAAGTACTTTCTAAAGTTTTTTTGCAGACGCTATCTTTATTTTTGATATTGCTTCTTTTGTCAACAAAAATAATTGCCATCTGCTAGAAATGCATTTATCACATGACGTCGCGTCTTGGAGTGATATATCGCCATGCAATAAAATCGACACCCACTTGCGTTTTACAGATTTAGTAACGTGGCGTAATGACATCCATTATAACGTTGCGTAAAAGAGGGTAAATCCTTACGTTTTCAGGCAAAAAGTGCAAGTTTTATTTTTTTTTTTGAATGTCATATGATAAATAGAATCTAACATGTTTGCTTGTGTATTATTGAATTCATTAAACTCGTTGCGAAAAAGAGATAAAATGCTCGGCACGACTCGCATTTTATCTCTTTTTCTCAACTCGTTTAATAAATTCAATAAAGCATGAGCAATCATGTACGATCCTCTAGGCATGTCATGTGTGTGTTTAGGTCATATGAAGATAGAACCACTGCTTAAAGTCTTATCCGACAGGATGGAGAATCCAAGGTTCTGACCCACAACCCCTGCTTTACAAGATCTGTGGTTTATCCATTACACCGCAGCGGCCCTAGAAAATGCGTATGTCACATATACTGTCGCCTGCTGCAGAAGTGATTGCCATTTTAAGTATTATTTTGACACAAAAATAATAAAAGGAGTCAGCCATGGCTGGTTTGTATTGTACACGCTGGTTCCATCAATAATTACCTGCTGACGATTTTCTACCGAATATTCATATTCCAGTAGGCTAAAACGATAGACGTGATCATTAGGCGCTGCCATATAACCTTACCAAAGCTACTAACCCAGGGTCACCAGGATAATGCCCTAGTCTATCAGAGTGTAATGTCCCTTGTTTAACTTGATAGTATCGTGGTCAATGACTGCTTTAAAGATGAACAATTTAAAGTTATCACGATTATTGGATTAGTATGGAGATATATATTCCCTACACCGACACTTTTGGTTTCGTCACCTCAAACGGTGTCAGGGTAAGTTCTTCAAATCAAAAGACAGCCAGCGTAGCCATAGAAACTTGTTTTCTGATTGTTTATTCTGGATAGATAACTATAATTGTTATAATTCAATCACACTTAATATAGTAGAAAATGAATTTTTTAACAATTTAATAGTGAAACAAGAAATTGAATATTCCGGTTTCGTTATCTAGCGATGTTGAATTATACAATAGAGAGCCCTTCCCCCCAAGTTCATCCAAATTCTAAGCAGGGTGGAAAAAGAGAAAAACTACTCTGAGGCACTCATCAGTGACATGGAAACCCTCACATGTGTTATTTATATATGAGTGAATAAGCTGAAGTATGACATGTTTCTGAAAAGTACCAAAGCCGTACAAATACACTGAACATTTCAAATGGCCTGGAAATGAGCTTGCCATCCTGCCGTTCTGCCCTTTAGATTACACACAAAGAGTGAAATATCAAGTCTTTGTCTGGATACACTCCCATGAAAACATGCAATGCCTACAAGATCTTGACAAAAGTTAATGGAAATTAAATGTGGAGGAAATTGGGTACGACTGGGTGAAGGGAAACTTGATCGTCCCTGAACAACTCATCGACATTTTGTGTGAGGAGAATGTTGAGGGGGATGCAGATCAGGATAGGGATAATAATGATGGTGATGATAAGGAAGGTGTTGAGATGACAAATATGGCAGATGAAGATGAATCTGATGAGGATTAATAAAGTGTATGGGAAATTTCCTTGAGCCATTGAATAGTACACGAAGAGGTGTTTGTTTGGAAAGACACTGCTCTGTAACTTCTACCTGATTGTTTTTCTTTGTTTTTTAAATGTTTTATATATATATTTAAGAAATAGATCAGCTCTAGCAGTGAATTGTTGTGTAATAATTCACTGTTTGGAGGTCAGTTGTAAAGAAGATCAAATCACGAGCGCGCAGCGCGAGTGATTTATCTTCGTACAACTGACCGACAAACAGTGAATTATTACTTAACAATTCACGCACAAGAGCTGATCTATTTCGATTCTAACACATAATAAACAACGAAAACACATTTGAAGTCTTCAGCTTCTTCCAACTTTCCGCCATTGCACAGAAGAACTCCCGCCAATGCTTAGACTACGTCGCATTCGTTTACATGTATTTGTAACGTCTTTCAAGCGTAAAAACGACGTTACACCGTCTAACGGCATGAATGACGTCATTTTCCGCCAGCAAATGACGTCAGATGGCACGTACTTTCCTCGCGATTGCTAAACTGTGAATTATTGTTTGATATATCACACTTGTTTAGCATTGGCTCTATAGGCGAGGTGTGTTAGAATAAACTATACGTCACATTTTCTTCATATGCATTATGTTGATCACATTTTATATTTCTATATAGAACTAGAAGATTTATGGAATAATGTGAATTAAAATGTTTCCTCAGCAAAACAGCTACATACTTACATTAGACAGTTTTGTGTGATATTGGGTTACTATGTTCAACATTCAAAAACTCTTAAATTATGTTTGTAGTTTACTAAAGATACACAAATACTCTTTAATACTATAATAGTAAAGTAGTAAACGCATTCTAATTTAAAAAAGTAAGACCGACTATATTAGATCCATTAATCGTTTGTTTAGGGTTAATGAAAAATGTAGCATACCTAACACCGGGGGTGACCATATTTATTTTCAAAGGTCCATATCTGTGAAGCAGAAATAGCGAACTTCGATGATATAGCCAATTTGAAAATCTTTCTGCATGGTTTGCACTCTTCAGAAGTCATATAGTTTACTTTAATTATCAAAAAATTTGAGGGGTAACGTGTATAATAGACTGTTAAATGGAAACACTGTCATTGTCAGAGGGCTAACATATTGCTAAATCCTTGCAATCTGAATCTGATGGGGATTAAAAAGCGGTATTGGGGAAATTCTTTACACCCTTAGATAGTATACGAATTGCAGCTAGCTTGGCAGAAACTGCTGTATGATTGCTACGTGATGGGTTCCCTTTTGTCTTTAAATATTTTACTCATATATAACAATTTATGATACACGCTTTCCATATGTTTTAAGCCAACCTTATCACAGGACGTCGCGTCTGGGAGTGATATAACGCTATGCAATAAAATCTGTAAACCACTAGCGGTTTATCGATTTACGGGAAACGTTATGACGTCCATAACAACGTTGCGTACATAATGGCAAAATTATAACGTTTTTTACGCCAGAAATGAGATTTCAAAGTATTAGTCATATGATAAATAGAATCTAACATTCGTGCTCTTGTATTATTGAATTTATTAAACGAGTTGCGAAAAAGAGATAAAATGCTCGGCAAGCCTCGCATTTTATCTCTTTTCCCCAACTCGTTTAATAAATTCAATAAAACATGAGCACTCATGTAAGATCCTCTATATATTTGATGTATCTAAAGAAGACGAGACGGTTTATGGTAGTCTATGTATTGACTTATTTCCAAGGCAAAGGAGCCACGTAATTCAATTAGACATTTCTGTGTGATATGGGGTTACCATGTTCAACAAAGTATATAAGATATATAGAAACATAATCATTGCATATTTGAAAAGGCAAACAAACCCTCTTTAATATAATAACACACTAGTAAACATATTCTCATATCAATAATTTTAGATTAACTATTTTGGATTCTTTTAACGAAAAAAGTAACATATGTTACAACTGGGGCGACCATTTTTGTTTTCAAATGTTTATATCTGTGACTCAGTAATTGCTTAATTCGATGATGTAACCGATTTGGAAATTTTTCCTTATCTTTTGCCTTTTTCTGAAGTCTTATATTTTATGTAAATTGTCAAATATTTTTTTGGGTAACGTATGTAACAGGTTCTTACAGGTTAACGCTGACATTGCCAGAGAGCTAACATGTTGCAAAATTCTTGCAAAAGACTGGGCTTTAAGAAAAATATGGTCTACAAAATTCCCCCTGGGGGAGGTAAACCATACCTTACCAGCGGCCTTTTAGTTATGTATTTCATTACTCTGCCGTCAGAAATTCAGTGGACATCATTTTTGTTTGAAAATGTCTTTAATGATATCATTTCGGACTGAAAATTTGCTAATGCATAAAATAAATCACCGCCTAATATATACTTAAACGCAAAAGTTTCGCAACCGTTTAGTATCTGTGTTTTCTTCAGTATGGTCCATGTTAGAATATTCATATAATCATATTTTATGCTCCTGCACAATGTGGAATGATTTACCAATAATCGGTTTTGATCTTACTCTTCATTCTGACGTTATAATGACGTCAGTGTTTTTCAACAATTTACGTCTAGCAAAAAGAATGTTGTCTCAATTTGAAAACAAACGGTGCGATGTGATAGCCAGATGTCGTATCTGACGTAAAACATTTTAAGGTTTAACAATCAACGTTTATGAACGCTCAAAGTTGCTGCGTTTCTTTGTTAACGTCAGCCAATTTATCAAAAGTGATCATTTTATTCCGTTACGTTGTGCGATACGTCTGTCTTCTATGCAATGTGTTGAAAGCTTTCACTTGTGACATTAAAAACTCGATTATTTATGTTCAGTTGTGCTTAAACGGCCAATTACGTCAAATATTGAAGTCTTTACGTTGACGTAATGTACGTTAACAAATGCATAAAATAACCTGCTTTGATTTGTCTGCCGGTCTGCTTTTGAAGGCAGACAATGATTAAACCCCTTTTCCGAATAAAATGTAATGTGTTTTTAACACTGTGACTTGATAAAATGTAAGGTACTGTAACTCTGTGACTTTTCAAATTTCGGTTGCCTTACATTTTTTGTTGAAGATTGGCAATCGTAAGTCTCACTGGTTTGATTTTCATTTTGTTAGGACGGCAAATCATTGGACTTGTTAATCACAATATCACGGAGTAAAATATTTTGGTCAAAAAGAAGGAAATAGCATTTAAGTAAGAGTTGCGAAACTTTTGCGTTTAAGTATACAATTGCATGTTTGATTATTTAAGATTGGTATATAAGTCTGGAATCTCTTGTAAAATTGCTCAAGAACAAAACACAATAACTCTGGTGCGTGCCTACATACTCACTGCAAATGGTTTGAAAATAATTCTGTTTGAGTTATATCATATTTCACGAAAATCACATATTAACCCATCAGGCACATATTGTTGACTCAACATAGATTCAACGATGTGCGCCTGCTGGGAAGCGTTCATGATAAAATGACATAGCAATTGGGCTGCGACTAAGATAAACTGTCTTCGGTGATTTGTAACAACAAAGGCGATCCGCATCCGTACAGTCTCATCAGTAAATTTGTCATCTGCTTTTTGAGAAGAATCATATCTAGACTTGCTACAAGCAAAACTTCAATTTTCTAGCTAGCTTATTTAGCCGAGGAGACTGTTTTGAGACTCGCTTTGTCGGAAACCCAGAAGACAGGGTTTCTCGCGTCGTGGCCTCACATATTTCCGTTGCTTGCTCGGCAGCTCTAGGACAAATATTGCAAGTGCAACAGATAATGATATTTAAAAAGATAATGAGGAGGTTGTTCATCAGATATGTTAACTCGGGGAGGGGGGGGGGTCTAATTATTTAGCTGCGCTCTGCATCGCTTATACACAATTCATTCGTAACTACAGCCCACAGAGCGGGGGAACGGCGGGGACTTTGATTTTCTGGTTTCAGGTCTCTGGTATGGCCCTGTACTAACAGATCATTTCCCCAGCTGGCTTTTGTTTGATTTGACTCTGTTAGTCCCATCAACGAGGCCCCCAGGGGGGGGGGGGGTCTGTGCTCCCTTGATCCCTGAAAATAATGCATTGATCTCCCCGTCTCCCTGCAAATAACTTCCTCGTCTCCCTAAAAGTATTGGCCTTCGCTCCCCAAATCCCTAAAAATAGTTCAGCTTTCCCCAAATCCCCAAAAATATAAGCCAATTCTCGCTAAAATGTATTTATCTTTCCGTAGGATTAAAATCACATACTTAAGAACTATGAAGCTATATAAGAGCGCATGACTTAATGATCACTTAATATGTAAATTTAAGACAGGTCTTTTCCACGGAATACATGACATATAAAAGCCATGGAATGCATGACATATAATTAATTTCAATGAAATGGATTATATATGGCTCAAAGTATGAGGTCATCCTTAAAATGTTGCTGTACCGGCTAGAGTAGGCTTGGAGGTTTAGAGACATACCGGTCAGTTTTCTTTTGGGACCAGGGGATGATTTTTTCCCCAACGTTTCTAGACACTTTAGTGAAAGCATTTAACTTTGAAAAAAGTCTTTTTCTACAATTGCTTTTAGTGCCTATACGCAAGTTTAACTTCAGTTAAATCAAGTAAGTATACATCTGATAAGCATTCTTCAAAAATTCCTTTAAAAAGGGCTAATTACCTAAAATATAATAACATATCAGGTATGTAGGTGGCCCCGTAACATTGTGTAGACACACTGTTGCTAGGGGGGCATGCTCCCCCTGAAAATTTTTGACAAAAATGGTGTGATCTGGTGCAATCTGGGACGTCCCAAAGTATGTTATTACAAAGTTAAAAGTGAACAATTTTAAGGAAAAATATCAAGAAGAATATCTAATTGCCATATTTCTCTCTGAGTCCAATCTAAATGAGCATGTTAGTACTAAAATAAATACATTCGGAATTTACAAGGGGGGGGGGTCTGGGGGGCTATCCCCCCAAGAAGCAGAAGATATTTTTAAAAAATCAAACAAAATGGAGGCTTTTCCTTATTTTTTTTTTGCTTTTTGGCAAGGCTCCCTAAATCCCCAAAATTATGAGCTTGCTCCCTAGCTCCCCTTAAATAATTACCAGTGCTCCCCAGCTCCCTTAAAATAAATAGCCATTCTCCCGGGATACCCCTGGGGGCCCATCAACAATCTTCAGTTATGTATGGTCGGGTCTTCCTGGGTTGATCCAGTACTAAGCTAAGATTAATGTGTCTTGCTCAAGTACACAACGCAGTGACGCCGGTGAGGCTCGAACCTGCGGCCTCTCGGTCTCGAGTCAAGTACTCTACCACTGAGCCACAGCGCTCCCTTTTTGCCCGGCCGGGGCGTGGTTACAAATGACTGGTGCGCATAATTTATTTCGCCTTTATGTACTATTAATTTGTGACCACTGCCCCCAGCCCAGGAGAAAGTCGAGGACATTGATTTTGTGCCTGCAGTTCCCCATAGTAACCACCACACTGTGGGGACAGGTAGCTGGCAAAACCATGACAGTTCTCCCCCGCAGTCTGTTATTATACTGCACTGCCATGCTTGTCTATGTCTCTCAAACACCTACATTTCCTCCGTATTATGGAGACAATGTAAAAGTAAAATCACAGCACATTTGCCAGGCTATCCCCGCCCTGCTCTGGGGCATGTTGAAGCAGTGGTTACAGATTACAGGTACATTTACATTATTTATAGCGTATGCTGCACTTCAGAAAAAAATTTAGTTCTCAGCCACCCCCAAAAATACATTGGCCCCAAACATAAAGTACTACATCCGCTGATACATTGTACATCCTATTTCTAAGCACATTCCCACCCTATCAATAGTTTCTCTTTCTGACCTTAGCTATTAAAGGGCTGGACGAGCATTATTTTTATTGGATGAGTCTATTTTCACTTGGATCACACTTACCGGGTGAGCCCTGTGATATTTTTCTCTTATCAATTATGGTTGCCCTGAATTACGATGCATATTTTGCATTACCTTGCGTCAACAAATCAGTATTTGGAATAAACAGAGAGAAAGTTCAATTAATGTGATAAACAAGTTGGAAATTGTTTAAAATCCGATGATCAGAGTGATAAAACTTTCAAAGAGCAGGGAACACAGAAAATCAAGATTTTGAATTGAGGAACAAGGGAACACAGCGGTACATTTCATAGTCACAAGCGGACGGGTGCCCACTGGGAAAGCCTCAATATGTCTTGTATGCCAAAATTCTGTGAGCCCAAACAATTGCCATAGTTTGCTCTTCGTGGGACTATTTTGATATGATAAGAAACCCTTCTCCTAACACGTTTCTTCGTCTTACAAAACTGTATAATCATTCATCGATAGCCAACTAAAGGCAGTGATCCGTATAACGGTGCGTTTAGGATCAATTTAAAAAATGAAGATGCTCAAATGAGGACAAATTCCATCATATCACAGCCCCTTTGGTAAGACCTTTTGTGACAAAAAATATCACCAATTAGGCCGTGCATAGATATATTAAATTCTGATGTTCATTGTGCGATTAGTCTGTACATATAAAAAAACGCAAAAAGCCATGTTTACTT